>LPNX010779150.1:50790-95788 GCA_001517045.1 Pseudotsuga menziesii | reverse complement strand
GGGGGGTGTTTTTGGTGTTTTTTTTGCAAAAATCATCATTTTTATGGGTAGAGTTCTCGTTCATAGTATATAGTTCTCGTTTCATAGTATAAGTGGTTCCAATCAGTTGCCTATACAGTGTATTGTTTACCATAGGTGACGAATCAGCTTCTTCAAGCTTAACTCCTGAAAGGAAGGGAGTCTTGCTTGGATTGCAATACTTCATGTTGAATTTGTTCAGAAAATCCAAAGGATACTTGGACTGATGTAATTTTATTCCATTTTTGGTTTGAGCAATATCAAGACCCAAGAACTGGCTCAATAACCCCAAGTCTGTCATTGAAAATGCGTGGTTCATTGCATCCTTCAAGGAGACAATTTCATCCCTTGAGCTTCCTGTAATGAGAAGGTCATCAAAATACAAGACAATAATCATTAATGAACCATGAATCAGCTTCAAATAGACATTAGGATCTGACTTGCATCGAACAAAATTCAATGATAGCAGAAAGCTATCAATCTTGGCATACCAAGCCCCAGGGGCTTGCGTAAGCCCATACAATGATTTCTTTAGCCTACACACAAGAGATGGATTAGTAGAAAATCCTTGAGGCTGATGCATTTAAATCTCTTCAGTAAGATATCCATTCAGGAAATCACACTTCACATCCATGTGTTGTACCTCCCACTGCTTCGAAGCTGCAATGGCTAAGGCTAGCCTGATGGAGTCCATCTTTGCCACTGGTACAAAGGTCTCATTGTAGTCTATGCCATGTACCTATGAGTATCCCTTGGCTACCAATCTGGCCTTATATTTCAAATGTGAACCATCAGCAGAAAATTTGGTTTTGTAAACCCACTTACACTGAACTAGCTTCCTCCCTGGGGGAAGATCAACCAGCTCCCAAGTGTTGTTCTTATGGAGTGAGCTGAACTCTTCTTTCATGGCTGTTTTCCATATTGGATCATGTGATACATATTTATATGTCTATGGGTCTGATTCAATCATCAGATATCATTTCTCTGCAAACATAGGATCTTTCATGCACAGAGCACTCTCAAACTGAGATCTAGTCCTCCTAGGATCATTAGGATTTCCAGCTAGTTCTTCAGCTGCATGAATGGTCTTTGCTGCCCATTTTGGTCTTGTAGGACTGTTAGGATATGAAATTAAATCATAATTATCAGACATATCAGAATTAGTAAGCTCAACTATCTCTTCACTTACATTCAATGGTTCTGGTGGTGAAGAGGATTCTCCAACTTCCACTGCTACTAAAGGCTCTTCTTGGAACTGAACTCTCCTTTCAATGAAGGCTTTGTTTGTGCTCAAATTGATCAGATTATACCCTTTTGAATCTTTATAGTACCCAATAAATAGACACTCTTGGATTTGGGGCTGCAAATCCTTCCTCTTTTCTGTTGGAATTCTAGCCCAAGCCCTTGAGCCAAAAATCCTGAAATGGGTCACATCTGGCTTGTACCCACTCCATGCTTTGAAAGGAGTCATACCATAAAGATTTTAATGAGGCACCCTATTTTGGATATAGGCTGCACATTTTATAGCTTCGGCCCAAAACTTTGGTGGCAAAGTCTTAGCCTCCATCATGTAGGTTGCCATCTCTTTCAGTGATCTGTTCTTCCTCTCAGCAACACCATTTTGTTGTGGTGTGTAAGGGATAGAATGCTGCACCTGAATACCTAAATATACACAATATTAAATGAAATTATACTTGAGATACTCACCACCATTGTCAGATCTGAGGACCTTGAGTTTCCTCCCATACTGGTTTTCAACCAAAGCCTTAAAGACTTTGAAGAGGCCATGAACTTCAGACTTGCGTTTCAGGAAGTAAACCCAACAATACCTGGATAATTCATCTATGAATGTCAATGCATATTTTGCCTGACTCATTGACATATGAGGAAATGGGACAAAAACATCACTGTGGATCAACTCAAGAGGTGCAGAGGTTCTCTCATGACTATCTTTCTCAAATTTATGCTCTGGGTGTTTTCCTAAGATGCAACCTTGACAGACTCCTTTGGAAAACTTAATCTTTGGTAACCCTATGACCATTTATTTTTCACTAAGATCAGAAAGATACTTGTAATTAAGGTGGCCAAATATTTCATGCCAAATCTTTCTTGCCTCATTAGCATGAATCAGAAGAGCAGAGGGGTTTAAGTAAGGTAGGAAGTGTGAGAACATGTATACCTTTGAAGTGTGATTTGCGACTCCTTTTGCAATGACTTTACCACTTGAGATCTCTATGATCTCAACTTCATCAGGGGAGAATATGACCTTCTTTGGAGACCCTGTGTGGGTCATCTGATACATTGATAAGAGGTTAGAGGCAAGACCTGGAACATACAATACACTTCTGAACTTACCATGGTCAAGATCAATCCTCCCTTTGCCCAAAATTTCAGTGAGAGAGTCATCTCCTAGTACTATTGGTGGACCTTTCGACATGTCAAGTGAGGTGAATTCCTCCTTGGTCGAAACCATATGTCTTGAAGCTCCAGAATCAATGATGAAACTAGGTGAGCTTGTTGTGCCAGCAACCAATGCATGAACTCTCTCTTTGTCTTCTGAATTTGATCCTCCTTCCCTCTTCTTTGAGCTGTTAGGAAGGGAGATTCCATTCTTCTCCAGGAGTTGGGTTAGCATGTATATTTTCTTCTTCATGCAGGAGCTTTCAGGATGATTTCCCTTACTGCACTATGCGCACTTGCTCATTTCTCCTTTGTTCTTCTTCTGGAAGTTCTTCTTGGAGCTTTGGGGCTCCTCTGGAGACTTGTTCTTGTCTCTCTTTTGCTCAGGTGGCTTCTTAGCTTTCTTCTTTCCTTTTGAATCCACCCTAGAATCTCCAGCAACTAGAGCTTGGTCTTTGGAAGGTTTTATGGTGCCCATCATCACCAATTTATCTTGTTCTTGTGTGAGAGATTCCATGAAATCTGCAAGGCTAGGCATTTTCTAGGCTCGAGCTATCAACTTTGTGGCATGGAAGGTCAAGACAAACATTGAATAGTCAGGGACAAGCTTCGAGAGTATGGCCAAAACCAGTTGCTCATCCTTCTTTTCGATCCCACACTGTTTTTGCTACAAAACAAGGGCTTTGAACTTGGAAAAATAGAGTTGCAGGGATTCAAAGCTATTGGGACTTACGGAGATCAATTCATTTTCAATTTGATGTCCCCTCATCTCATCTATCTTACCAAAAATCTCAACAAGCTTCTCCCATACTTCATTTGGTGATGTTAATCCATCAAGATGGAAAAGGAGGTCTCTGGATATGCTCAGACACAGGAGACCATAGGCCTCATCCCTCCTGTTGTGTCATTTAATTTTCTCTGCAGCTACATTGGGCTCTGATTTTGTTGCCATAGTCACTCTATAGAGTCCTTTCACTCTCAACAGTATCTCCATCTCTGCTTTCCATTCAAAGAAGTTAAATGGAGTCAAGATGATCTTCTGAGATTGATCCATAGCTCAGAAATTGTCCCTTCAGTCAGCAGAATGCTCCCAGTCAATGATGTTGAACTTGCAATAACAAATTGGAAGGAGAGAAATCAATCTACAAAATATTTTATACCATGTGTAAATTTAACCCAGGTGTTAGAACAATTACACTCACAAAAATTGCTAATTACACATGCAAATTACACACAAAGGAGACTGAATATGGAGTAGAACAATAATATGTATTGAATAAGTGTGCAATAGAAAAACCTGTGAAGTCATAGGATTCCGTAATAAATAATTACATGAGATATTCGAATGCATAAGGATTCCATTTGAATTTGGTCAAAAGCAGGCTTACTAAATCTAAGCAAATCCCCCATAGGTGCATAAAGCAGTTTCCAAATCTGTCTAGGGGCTCACAAATTGGAAAAATAAATTAGAAAAGATAATATATGATGGAAGGACAAATTATACATGATTTTATTAGGAGAAAAGAGTGGAGGATGATGAGGACAAAAAACAAGTTAACTTCACCTAGTCAAACTTTTCCAATTGCCTTAAAACTCAGCAAAAGCAGGCAATGAAGTAGAAAAAGCAGACATGCGCTAGGAAGGCTAGGAATAAAGTAGATTTGATTTCAAGTGGTTTTAAAAGTTCTCCATGACTCAAATTTAGCAAGTTTTACCACTTTGGAGATGTGGAGGACAACTTGCATAAGGTGGAATATGGAAACTAGGAAAATAAGACAAAAATGGATTAATTAATGTCTAAGGTAGCTAAATATGGGTTGATTATTCTAACAAGGTTCACATAATGAAAAACATTGTTTCAGAAGGAATTTGGACATCATGACCAAGCTACTTGAATACAACAATATTGATGTTCCATATTTTTCAAGAAGAGAGGAAGGCAAGCTCTCCTTAGAACAAGAAGATGGTAATTTCTTGTATGATTTGGGTGCTAGGGTAAAACCTATTTCTAATGTATATATTTCAGATATATTTGTTTCTAATTTATAGTCTGATATATCAGATTCTTAAACCTCCATACCTTCCTTGGAAGAAACTCCAAACAATTCGTCAAAGTTTCCTCCCAAAACTAGTCATTTTTCACTAGTTTTTGACTTGTCTTTTGAAAGCCCTTTCCCACTCCATTCATATCTTTCCTATTATGATTCTGATGTTTATATACAGGATGGGATGAATGTTATGACAAAACTAAACTAATTTTTTCAACCATCTTATGCCCAAAATACTCTACAATCCCCAAGTTCTCTAGTTGGAAAATCTCAAAATTGCATTGTTTCCAATACTATGTCACTTGTGTATGTTGTTTTTATGTCTTGCATATAATTCATTGGTTGGAAATCCATTTAAGTGGCATTAATGGGATTTTATCCCCACATGTATGGACCTTATCTCACTACCTATGGTTCAACTTTCAAGTCTCCATGTTATATTTTTAACATTAAGCTAGCATTATATTAGGATCTTTAACTGAGAGAATAACAAGCACACCAATGAAAAAAAAGAGATAATGAACACAGTGTTTTTCCTTAGGGAAACCATAAATGGAGAAAACCCTACAACTTCCTCAAATATAGAATCAACACCAAATAGCAAAGCCCCCAAAAAAGTAAGATGACCTACTGACAGCAGTAACCTCTTTCTTCCTAGCTCCAGTGTCTTTCTTCTTCCTCAGCTATGCGCTACAACTGAGTGTGAGTGAGTGTGTGATAAATATAGAGGCTCACTCTCTATTTATACTAATTCCTGACTTAGCAATGAATCACTAGGGTCAACTTGTCTAGGAGAGTCTAATAACCCTAGCGCCCCAGAACTGTGGGGACATTAACCCTTGAACAATAGGAGGGTTACCCACAATGACTTGACATGACTTGTTTACATTGTAGAACGTCTCGATAGGAACATCGGGGCATGACATGACTCAAATACATTATAGACACTTCCTGGAATAAACACCGGGGTACATGACATAAGATATACAAGTCAATACATTCTGAAGTTACAAATACATCAACACTCCCTCTTAACTAGGAAGGTATTCTTTAGACACAATTTTTAGCACTGGTCTTCTTCTTTGTATCGAATGGATCATCTTGTCATATTCATCTTCAATTTGTCTCCATCTTCAAGTCTTCTTCATCTTCAAGTACTCTTCATCTTCAAGTCATCATCGTCTTCAAGTCTTCTTCATCACGGGATATGGATCATCATGACTGCTAGATCATCACTGCTGGATCATCATCACTATATCATTATCAAATCTGGATCATTACTTGATCTAGATCATCATCAAGTCTGGATCATCACTTGATCTAGATCATCATCATCGGTGCTATCTCTCGATTCTTCTCATCACGGCAAGTTCTACAGATCCAACCCTTTTTCATGTTGGTTGTAGGCCTACCCTTCATGTAGGTCTTCAACACTTATATCTAACCCTAAGCCAGAATGGCCTGCCCAACTCTTACATCTAACCTCATCTTTTCAGAAAGGCATGACCAACACTCACATCTGACCTCATCTTGTCAGAAAGGCCCAACACTCACATCTAACCATGTGTAAACACATCACGCCAGAATGGCTCAACACTTATATCCAACCATGTGTGAACACACCACATCGAAAGGGCTCAACACTTACATCCAACCATGTTCAAAAACACCGCATCGGAAGGGATCAGCACTTACATTCAACCATGTTCGAAAAAACTGTATCGAAAGGGATTTGCACTTACATTCGACCATGTTCAAAAACAATGTATCGAAAGGGCTCTCAGTCCCAGACTGAGGATTCCTGGGAACTGACCAGGTGCCTCCATTCTCTCAGAGAATGGCATCAGCTCTTATATCTTATCAAGTTGGAAATCATCCCTCAATCACATCAGAATGGCCATGCACTCATATCTGATCATGTAAGACTACATCCCACAGTCATATCAGAATGGCCGTCAGTCCCAGACTGAGCATTCCTGGTAACTGACCAGGTGCCTCCATTCCAAGAATGGCATTCAGCCCTTATATCTGATCATGTAGGAACCAATACTACAGTCACATCAGAATGGCTTAGCACTCATATCTGATATGGAAGGAACCAGATCCTCTCACCATGACAGAATGGCTTAGCCCTTACATCTGACCATGGAAGGAACCTAATCCTCTCACCACGTCAGAATGGCTCTAGGTCTCATCATTTCCCCTTTAGAGGGAACCTTGATTTGGAGAACATCAAGCTTCTCCCTGAAGTACTCAAACTTCACTCTAGCCAATGGCTTCATCAACACATCAGCTATCTATTTGTCCATTGCAACATACTGGAGCTTCACTGCTCCTCTCTGCACCATATCCCTGATATAGTGATACTTGATCTCGATATTCTTCGACTTGTCATGGAACACTGGGTTCTCTGAAAAATTCACACAACTCTGGTTTTTGCAATATATATAAGTAGCATCCAACTATAGATCAAATAAATAAGACAGTAGCTTTCTCAGCCATACTTCCTTGCAACTAGCTGAACAAGCTGCAACATATTTTGCTTCAGCTATACTTAGTGCCACATAGGACTGCTTCCTACTAAACCAAGAGATCATACCTGATCCCATACTGAAACAACATCCTAAAGTGCTCTTCGTATTGATGGCATTGCCTTCCCAATCTAAATCAACATAACCCTTCAGGTTAATCTTCTGATTTGCCTCGTACTTGAGCCCATAATCAACTGTACCTTTCAGGTACCTCAGAATATGCTTTGTAGAAATCAAGTGAACATGCCTCAGATCTATTAGGAACTGGCTCAAGGTGTTCACAGCAAAGCAAATGTTTGGTCTCGTGTTTGTCAGGTACATCAAGGACCCAATCATCTGATGATACATCGTAGCATCAACTGATTCTGATGAAGCATCACTCAATAGCTTCAGGTTCGATGCCATAGGTGTGGTTATGGCCTTGTAGTCTATCATCCCAAATCTCTTTAGAATCTCTACTGCATACTTCCCTTGTCCAAGGAAGATTCCATCTGCATTCTACGACACCTCCATGGCTAATAAATAGTGCATCATACCCAAGTCTTTCATTTCAAAATCGCTAGCAAGTTTCCTCTTCGTATCAGCAATCAACCCATCCACACCTGTTACAAACAAATCATCCACATACAGTAGGAGTATCACTAGATTGCCATGTTCAACCTTATAGTAAAGGTTGGAATCTGATTTACTCTTGGTAAAGCCCAAACTGGATAGGAAACCATCAATTCTACCATACCATGTCCTAGGTGCTTGTTTCAAACCGTACAGGTCTTTCTTCAATATACACACATGAGATTCCCTATCATGTGTCTCAAAACTGAGTGGGATTTCTTCAATATACACACATGAGATTACTTGTCATGTGTCTCAAAACTGAGTGGCTACTCCACATACACTTCCTCTTCTACTACACCATTCAAGAAAGCAGTCTTGACATCCATCTGGTGTATCTTCGATTTCATTACTGTGGCCAGAGAAAGTACTGATCTGATGAAAGTGTATCTGGCTACAGGTGCAAAGGTTTCTTCATAATATATTCCTTCTTTCTGGGAGAAACCACGAGCCACGAATCTTGATTTATATTTCACTATGCTTCCATCTACAGCATGCTTGATCTTGTAGATCCATTTGGAAGTTACAATGGACTTCCCTTCTGGTCTTGGGACAACATCCCAAAAATCATTCTTCATGATCAATTGATACTCTTCAATCATAGCCTCCTTCCATTTTTTCCTTTCTGCCGCTTCTTCATAGTTGGAAGGTTCTTTATCAATAATGTCACATAGCAAGGCTACATAACTGGAACATGAACTAGTTCTTTTTCTTCCTCTAGGTGTTTCTTTTGAAGCTCCATATCTTTCTGCACCTTGGATAATTTCACGTACCCAACCAGGTTTCCTCTTATGAGGATTATTCTCTTGAGGTGGATCTACAGGTTCTTGAGGTTCTTCTAATTCTCGATCTTCTTCTTGAATTTCTTCATTCATGGTTGTATCATGAATTCTGGGTGCCCTTGTTTCTTCAGGTTCTTCAGCTGATCTCTTCTTGGATTTGATGTGGGATAAATCTTCATCAAATGTTACATCTCTACTAATGTCAATCTTCTTGAACCCTAGGAAGTATATTTTGTAAGCCTTCAAGCTTTCAGAGTATCCCACAAATATACCCTTTTTTCTTTCGGAATGCGTATGTATACAGGACAACTAAATATTCTAAGATGGCTGAATTCTGGTTTCTTGCTGGAGAAGAATTCTTCAGGAGTCTTGTTCTTGAGTACTCTATGAGGAGTATGGTTCTATACATACACCGCCCATAGATGCATGTGAAGATCTTGATCATGAAGCATTGCTCTTGCAGCTTCCATGGTAGTTATATTCTTCCTTTCTCCAACCCCATTCTGTTGTGGATTATATGGGGTGGATAACTCCCTCTTAATCCCAGAGACTTTGCATAACTCTTTGAATTCATTTTATGTGAATTCTCCACCATTATCTGATCGAAAGGTCTTGATCTTCTTTCTGTGTGATTCTCGATCAGAGCTTTGAATTCCTTGAACTTGCTGAATACTTCATCTTTGTTCTTCATAAAGTGTATCCATACCTTTCTAGAAAAGTCATTAATAAAAGAAACATAGTATACATACCTGGTTAATGAAATTGATGACATTGGACCACATACATCGGAGTGGATGATTTCCAAGATTCCTTTTTCCTTTCTCTCGCTACTTGGAAATGTCTTCTTTGTGTTCTTCCCTTTCACACATCCTTTGCATACACCTTCATGTTTTGTCTGCATTTATGGGAGACCTTCAATAGCTTTTCTTGCAAGTGGTAGTGCTCTGTAATGCACATTTGCAAGCCTTCTATGCCAAAGCTCATTTGGTTCTACCGAGTCATGAACCAAAGCTTGTTCTGGTTGTCCCTTTAATTTGTATAGTCCTCCTTCTTGTTCCCCAGTCACTACTACATCATCGAAAGACTTTCCCTTTGGCCACATGAGGACTTGGCCATCTATAAATGCAACCCTCATTCCTTTTGCATCTAATGCAGATATGGAGAGGAGGTTCTTCTTTAGTCCAGGTACAAACAATACATTTTTCATCTTGATAGAATTTCCAGAGTCTAGCTTGTATGAGGATTCACCACTACCTTTTATTGGATATTGGTAGTCATCTCCGAGTTTCACCTTGTGAGGTGATTCATGTTTAGATAATTTCACAAAGGACTCCTTGAATCCTGTCATATGTTTGGAAGCACCACTATCTATAAGCCAACCATTCCTGCCATGTGTGATAGTTTCCATGAGAGCGGAAATCAGAACATATTCTTCATCGCTTGAAGAATCATCACTGAATTGTCTTATTCTCTTTGTGGAAGGTTCATCATCCTTTGCATCATGAGCATGATGTCTTCTCTTGTTTCCCTTCTTCTTGTGATAGATACTTTTGTTTCTAGGACAATCTCTAGCAAAGTGTCCCCTTTCATCACATGTATGGCAAATGTAATTAGACATATCTCTAGGATTTCTAAAGTTATTCCTTTGATGAGAGTACTTACTTCTGTGGTGGCTAGATTTGGTTTTCTTGGATTGTATTGTGAGATCTTGATCTTCACTTCCCATCTTTCCTTCTCAAGCTGCTATCCGAGCTTCTTCTTGAGAGCATTCTTCCCATAGTCTGCTGAACTTTACTAACTTCTTTCTGGCACAGATCCCTTGAATGAAAGAGTCCCATGTCCTAGGGAGACCATTCAAGGTGGCCATTACAATCTCTACATTCTCCACTTCTTCATCTACTACTTCAAGTTATTCTTTGATCTAGGATACCCCTGTGAAGTATGACTGTATGGTCTCCACATTCTGGATCTTCACATTCTCAGCTGGTTCCTCAAGGTCATCTTCCAGTTTATGTTCTTTCCTTCAAACAATTTGGTTAGGGCATCAAACATAGCTTTAGGTGTATTTAGGAAGGACACTTGTGGTATGAGGTGATCCTTGATTGAATCAACAATAATCCTTTTATCCATAACTAGCTTCTTCTTGTGTAAGTCCTTAGCCTCATCTCCCTCTCGAACTGGAATCTCCTCATTGATATAGGAGTCCAACTCATTTTCTTCTAGGACCAAGGAGGTCCTATACTTCTAGGATCGGAAGTTATCAACTCTCTCAAGCTTTTCATCAAGCTTGGTATGACAAGACATATTAACTAATAACCTCAAATGGAAATACCAAAGATTTAGATCTTACTAGGTTAAGTTGTCAGATCTGGATCTGGAGCTGAATTTCTACAGTGTTGGTTCAGGAGCAGATTAGGGTTTTGCTTTTCCAGAGTTCTGTCCAACCAAATGCTTTGATCTTGATCTCTAAACTTTGATTTTGAGGAGGAGATCAATCCAGGCCTGGGCTCACTGAAAAATTTCACTTTTGTGGAAAGCCCTAATTTCTTGCAGTAGTGTCGGGTCGAGAACTGAAAAAACTCAGAATTGGATTCTGCTTTGACATAAAGATGCGCCCTAGGGAGGAGAGTTAGTCCAACCTTCTTTTGCTGAAAATCTATGGAGAGAGATCCAAAAAGTAGGAAGCCCTAGTTCCCGTAGCTGCACAGTGTCTTCTTCTCAGGTTAGCTCTGATATCGTGTTAGATTTTTAACATTAAGCTAGAATTATATTAGGATATTTAACTGAGAGAATAACAAGCACAACAATCAAACACAAGAGACAATGAACACAATGTTTTTCCTCGGGGAAACCATAAATGGAGAAAAACCTCCAACTTTCTCAGAGATAGAATCAACACCAAATAGAAAAGCCCCAAATATAGTAAGATGATCTCCCAACAGTAGTAACCTCTTTCTTCCTAGCCCCAGTGTCTTCTTCTTCCTCAGCTATGCGATACAACTGAGTGTGAGTGAGTGTGTGATAAATAGAGAGGATCACTCTCTATTTATACTAATTCCCGACTTGACAATGACTCACTACGATCGACTTCTCTAGGAGAGTCTAATAACCCTAGTGCCTCGAAACTGTAGGGACTTTAACCCTTGAACAATAGGAGGTGTTAACCCAAAAAAATCCCTCACTCAGCTCTACATGGCCTACACCACCCAAGGACACCCATGCACGACCCCCATTTGACCCCCACACCCTCAAGAAGGCTTAAAAACATGAAAAATGGCTTAAAAACCCCTAAAAAGAGCCTAAATAGCTCTCCTAGGGGCTAAAACCCCTTAAAGGAGCCTAAAATCCTAAAAGGAGCTAAAGTTTGAGCGAAAGGGGCTAAAATCCCAAAAAAGGGGCTAAAGCCTTAACCAGGGGCTTAGAACCCTAAAAAATATCTAAATAGAGGGGTGGGGGTCACTCTCAAAACACTCCTTCACTCCCTATTGTTATGCTACCCGAGTGGATGCCTTGAGACAATTTGCCTCTCAAGCCACCCACATTCCCTCTCCTCCATCTCCCCTTTGAGCCATAGCTCCCTGTTGGAGGGATTTTTTGACCTGGCCAACCAAGGAGAAATAGTCCACACAAAGCGCTTAAAACAACCCTCGGTGTGTTTGGAATGACTAAATCTCGAAGGAATAAAAGGCCCCGCTGCCTTTGTATATTTTCTCTCAAGAAGAGAGTCTTACTACTTGAACTTGAAAAAAAAAGGTCCTAAACTAATTAACAGATTCAAAGGGTAAACTAAATCTAATCTATGTATTGCTCTCTTAAGGAGAGTCTCATTGTTATTGATATGAGTTCTTGAAAATTGAAATTAAAACCCTGATGATGTAATATACCTAATATAAAATGTATAACTGATCTAAGATGCAAATTTTAAAAGCTAGAAAGACACATAGATTATAGCAGCTACTAAAATTGCACAGATTTTATAGCTGCTAACCTGTAGCCTTCCGGTCATGAAATAAAATAAAATCTAATTTGAAAACTAACTTTAATTAACCTATTTTCTAATCTATCCTAGCTATCCTACACAGGAGCATTATTAATTTATATAAATTTGGCGTATGAGAAGTATGATTTCATTACATTATATTAAAATATAATGTAATTATTTAAGCACATCAACCTTTCAAAAACCAAGTAATTAACAAATTAACTACTGATCTATTTCAAATTGCTCATTACATCAGACTTGAGACTGTTCTAGACAATCAAATACAATGAAACTAGATACTCTAGAGAGATAAACATAAATTTTTTAAGTGCCAGAATGAGAAATAGAAACTGTATTTGAATTTTATTCAAATGAGTGAGGAAGAACAATAAAATGCAATATTATTGAAACAGTTTGAATAAGTCTTGGAACAATACTTATAGCTATCCCTGGTTATAAAACTCTCTGAATGAAAATTACAGATCTCCTTACATGTCCAGAAATCACTTCTGGAAGAATATCTCTCTCCCTACTCTCACAAACACATGGAACAAAGAGAAGAACAGAGCACAGAAAGGTAACTTTTTGTTATCCCTTTCGAGAGCTTCCCCCCCCCCTCCATTTGTTTGGCTTTCTTCTATTATTTAAATAAGCAATAAAACAAACATAAGCTTAATTGACTTTCCTTGCTGGCCGCCATTGGAGAAAACATGTTCAAAGCACCCTGAATATCTCCCAGATTCTTCACTTTTTTCAGGAAATTCCATACAAGTCTAGTAAAGAAGACCATTCAGCAAAAAACCCATGTCTCAGAATTCGTTATTTTGTCTTCATTTGTCCGCAGTTTGATACTAAAATTTGTTACTAGAAAAATGATGGGAATCCGGTTCTGTTATCTCTTTAACTCATCGAAACCTGTGAACTACATGAATAATTCTGAATGCTCAAGCGTTTTATTTTTTTACGAGTTCCTCTTCCCACATCATCTTCAGTTGACTATAATCTTAGAGATTTTATAGAAAATGATTCCATTGTAACTTTATATATCTTCATCGCTAAACCTGCAAGAATGATAGAGAAAGTAAATAAACAAAAATCATAACAGGAAAATAAAAAGGGAGGATAAGAGAAATTTTATGAACAAAAAGAATATCTCCGTTTAATGTTCCACAGATTGGTGGCATAATCTTCATGAGCGTGGAGTGTGGCATATTTTATGGACTGGTGAGACTAAATGAATATCGTAGTAGATCCCACTAAGCACTAATGAGACGGGTCTTCTTGTGGCAACATCGAATCATTTCTGGCACAACATCTGGAAAACAAAACATAATTGTAGCATATTTTCTGAGCTTTCTTGTAGGAATAACAAATTCAGATGAGCAACAACCAATGATTTGGCAGTCGTAGCATATTCTACAATTGCGTGTCAAAATTTCTTCTAACTTCAATGATCCTTGCTCCAGGAATTTTGATCTTGGTGATACTTCAGTGACAAGTGAACGATCTCTTTTCAAACTCAAACTCAAGATGACGCCATACTCATCAAAAGTGTGTTAATGGAGTTGATATATAAACTTCCTCCTTAACAGGCAATTAGTAAGTAGAATGACACGTTTGAATGCATTAGTAAATTGTTGTCTTATTCTCTTAACTTGAATTGCATTTGATAGCCATACTCATCAAAAGTGTGTTAATGGAGTTGATATATAAACTTCCTCCTTAATAGGCAATTAGTAAGTAGAATGACACGTTTGAATGCATTAGTAAATTGTTGTCTTATTCTCTTAACTTGAGTTGCATTTGATAGTAATCTTTATTTTATTTTATATTCATTCATATCATAACCTGCACAAAAACAAATGGTTAAAATAATCTAGCATTATATACCTTTATGCCGTGTGCTTTATGTGCTTTGTATGAAAGCTTGTGTTAAAAGAATTACAAATTTAAGTTTTATTTTATGTTTACACGCCAAAAGAATCAAACCTCTTCAATTAAAAGGAACTATATAAATTGATTTTCCTTTTTTCTATGCTGTTATGAGTTTGCATGATGAAGTGGCAACATTATGTAATCCTTCTTTTTCCATTAATATGGGTCTAGATTCTTCAATTGATGTGAATGAATCAAAACAAAGGGTTAGTTATCTTTTTCCAAACTTATATATATCCTCCACGTAACAAATCATGTTAAAAGTAATAATTAACCATATGACATTTTACTTCAATTTTTATATGAGAGGAATGTTTCATTTGGTTTTTCAACTTTAATGTAATTCACCATTAAAATATAGATCAAATACTATGATTATGTCATAAGTATATGTGATAAACTTAAAATTTTAATAAAAGAACTTATAAAAGTCAAATTCAAATATTATATTAATATTTAGTTTTTTAAAGTTCTTTATTTTAAATTAATGAAAATCATAAGTTTACCAAAACTTTTACCAGTTGACATAAATATTTAAAAGAAGGAAAATGCATTATTTTTTAAACATTGAAATAAAATAATAATATATCATGCACATTCCAAAAGTGAAGGTTTGTCTCAACTCTTTAATATGAAATGTTTTGAGATGTAAATGAAATTGTTGAAAATAAAGAAATTGAATTTGAAGTTAATTTTCCATGATCCGTCAAAGTACTCACAAATCAATTATGCACGATAAACTTAAAATTGAGAAGGTTGTGGACGGTTTGGATAAGGATATGCAAGTATTGTTTAACCACAAGAAAATGATAAATTATCAACAAAATAGTCAGTTAAGTGACTTAATAAAATAATAATGAATTTTCACTAACTGCTTTGGCACAATGTCATCAAATTATCATCGCATGAAAATCCAATAGAAGCTTTAACTATGAATATCCCAAATCCAAGACTTGAGAAAGCGTAAGCTCATTAGATCATCTTCCATAAAATCTAATTCGAAGAAAATGAAACATAAAAGGTGAGAGAACAACTCAAAGGAAGCAAATGAAATCACAAGCCCAATCAAGCAAAGTAAAATGAAGGAAAACTAAAGGCTAAATATTTACAAAATTCTAGTTATGGCCACTTTATTTTGTCAAAATCAAGGGGATTTGTTGGGGTGCCAAAAAATGGCGACATGCTGGGCGAACCAGTTATCTCTGTATATTTACCTGAAGGTTATAGATATAGGAAAGAAAAATCAATGTTTTCTCGAAATATCAAATTTTACACCACATGACATTCTCACATCATTAGCCTATATATTAAAGTTTTGAACTTAAAGTGCTGTCACAATCAAATGAATTATCCCAACTATTGTTCAAAGACTTCATAAAAATGAATGACTTTTAAATATATGCATAGAAAATAAACCTTATCAAGAATGCTTTCTCAACAGCTAAGGATAATCGAATAACACCAGCATAAAGATATGACCTCCATACCTTAAGAAGATATCTAGATAAGTACCCCATCCATTAAATATAAATAACTGAAAGATAAAATTTGTTTTTCTCTTTTTTTTTTGTAAACAAATTGAAATTGTAATTAATTATATCTTTGATTCAAGACTACTATCCTGTCTCGGTAACCAGCTATTGATAGCATCATTCACGAGAACTACCAGAGATAAAGAAGCCGACTCGTGATGAGACCTCTTGTCCCTTGATCTTATGACCAAGAGCCATCATCCTGGTAATAAGAAATGATGTTATCCCTAACAGGGCTGATGATCATGATTAGGTCGGCTCGTGATGAGACCTCCTATTCTTCAATCAAAGTTTAGTTTAGTTTTATAAAATTTTTCTAATGGATGGGAAACAAATCCAGATAATACTCCTATAATAACATGGAAGTCCTAAAGATGGCTAATGTTATTGATTCATAAAGATTATGAGAGAAACATTTCCTGATAGGTTAACTTGCCTAGCTAATGATATCATTCTCAAAATAAATTCCAAGAATAATAATCATGAGTTAAACTGACTGATTAGCTAAGTTCATAAGAAATCTTTCAAGGCTAGGAGTAATTCAGTCACAGTAAGAACATTTGATATGGCAAGAAATTTCTTACAATGATTTCTTTTAATGATATCAGTTTGATTAATAGAGAAACATATGAACACTAAGCAGTGTGTCATTATGGTATTATTTATCTACAATGCTCCCTTACTAAAAGTAAAGAGGGAAAACAGAAAGCTGAAAAATATCAAATTCACTACTGAAACTAATTAACTAAACAAACTTGAAAATTAAGAATGCAAAAACTCACTAATTGAAACAAAACATCCAAAAACTTATATATAATATAGAACTTGATCAAATCCAAATTTCAACCAAAATGTATGTATTAAAATCCAAAAAGAAAAATTTATTGAAACTTTAATTGAGAGTCTAAGAAGGTAAATAAGCTCAGAAATCAAATTTCAAGATATGATTACTTTCTATGTGATGAGCTATACAAAATAACGTAAAAATCACAAAATTATGACATGCGTAAGAAATAATGACAAATCTCCCAATATTAAAATTGACCATAATAAAGATTTAAAGTTTAAATAAAAGATCAATATAATATAAATAGAAAATAGGAGAGACAAATATAACACACATGTCAAAACATGGTGATTTTCACAAAAAGCATCATAAGCTTGTTAATCGATGAGAAGATTGAATAAGTCAAATCCCTTTATTCATCATTATTTGCAAAAGGAAAAATGAAAAGTCTAAGTTGTACAGTTTTGTGAGAATAATTACAGGATGAGTGAGTTGTGTTCAGAAGAGTGCAAAATTATGTATGACTAAAATCTCTTACTATTCATTTTATGTAAACATTTCATCATTATTATTTATTCATAGTAAGAGAAAAATAATCAAAAAGAGATAAAAGGATAATGAGTACTTCCCTAAATGACGATTCGTTTTCATCCTGAAATTTCATTTTCATCCTAAAATTACACATCCTTTATTAACTGCACATTTATTGAAAATGAAGTAAAATAAGAAAAACAAACTTAAACTAAATCTAGAATTACTTCTAAACTGAATATGTACATATGTATAATCAAATATACAACATGAACTAAGTAAAGTGAAATAACCAGTGAAACCAACGAAACATTTCTAATCCTACAAGAATAATATGTTCTTCTAATAATAACTAGAAATAATATAAAAGAAAACTAAAACAAAATCTATCATCCTTACCATTTGAAATTCTATTTACATGTAATGATAAGACATGTTTACCAGTTTCTGAAAACCTTTTGAGATAAGAATTTTCGAGCCACTTTGCAATTTTGTCATGAAACTTAGAATGCAAAGTATGATCTAAAAATATGAAATCCATACGTGGCAAACCTATCTTAGGAGAATCAAATCGACAAATCAAATTGTTAGCATTAGTCACACTAACATCTTGAAGAATAGGATCATGAAATGATAAAATAGGTGAATGAACAGGTAGTATCCTAATATTGAAAGAAGTAATCTTGTTAATAGGGTCTATTGCTAAAGGTGAATCAATTGAAGAAGATGCAAGGTTTTGGTGATCACAAGTTATAGAAAACTCTACGACAAAGATATTTTCACCAATAAAATTAGATCTCCCATATAAATGATTTTGATGAGAACAAACATTTTTAGTTTCAATAAAAGTTGATGTGTTGATCTCATAAAAAATTGGTTGACTATAATTATCTTGCAATAGATCCTCGTTCTGTTTAAAAGATTGTATCGGATGATGATCTAATAATAAAATATGTCTCAATCTCTCATATTCATGTTTAATAAGAGAATCATCACTATTAGATGTCTCATAGAAATGCAATTTTGATGCCACATGGTTAGATATTTTGAATGGAATCTTATGCATATCAAAATCAGAAAATAAATCAGGATAAATAAAATAGTAAGAATTAGAAATGAGGAAATTAAAAGAATCTCTCAACTTAGAAAGATCATTAATATTTAAATTTCCAAAATATTTCTCTCTTACTACTTGATTATTTTGAATAAAATTTGGTGATGTACCTTTCAGCATTTCATATGAAATTGATTTGAGATCAAGATCAATTGATAATTATTCATGTGAATCAAAAATTTTATTAACATTCTTTTGAAAAAGATTAATCTCTTTTCTCGGACAACATTTAGTTGAGTGATTAAGATTCATGTCTCCTTCTTTGAATTTTTCTATTGAATTGTCAGAACATATAAAATTATAATTATCATATTCGTGTTCATTGATAATTGAATCGAAAGAAGAATTAGTACAAAAATCAGAAAATGATGAACATATAGTTTGATTTATTATTAATTCATCTTGATCTATTTCCGTAATAATAGAATCTGAATCTAGTTGTTCTTTAAGACAATCAACTTCCCTATCTGTACGAATAAATTTATCATGAATATGTTCTTCCTCATTTTATTCATTAATGTTTATAGGTTCACAATTTTGGATAAAAGAATTATGACTTTCTCCTTCGAGAGGAGAATAATGATCAGAAGAAGTTTGTGCCTCTTCTACTTCGATCTTCTCACCTAGGGGTTGGGTAGAACTTATAAAAGTATCTGAATCAATAATAGAGGAGGAAGTTTCTAGGAAGATTAGTGAATTATCATCCTTTTGACAAACTTCTTGATTTTGTTGAATAAGAGGAACTTGAGAGTTGAAAACAATATTTAAAACATCAGATTCAGAAGGTAAATCAGTAATATGAAATTTGCAAAGAATATGAGAAAGCCTTACTAAAAAGTCTTTTGAAGACTCGCCTTTCTTCCTCCGAATAGCCTGCAATTCACTGCAAAGTTTATTAGAATTATAATCCTTGAATGTGTTTAAAAATTCATGTGTGAATTGAAACCATGTAAAAAATAAATTAGGTGGAAAAGTTTCCAACCAACATTTGATTCCTCCTTTGAGAGTAAGGGAAAATAACTTGCAAGTAGCATTAAGATCAACAATCTTATGTTTGTTACATTTACATAAAAAATTCCCAAGGTGTTCCCTTGCAAATATATTGCCTTTGCCATCAAATTAAAGTTTTGACAAGAGGTTGATTGTCTTATTGGGAATATTAACCAATGTAAAATTAAAAATGGATTCCCAAACAGGAATTTGGGCATGAGCCATGAATGATAAACAATCAAGATTAATTGACTCTTCAAATTTCTAGCTTGTTGTCTAACCAACCCTTAAGCATATATGTGATGACTAAGAGCATAAAATAATAAAACTGAAAAACAAGAGCTGGGGGAAAAATGATTATCAAAATACTTGAAAAAATAAAAATAACCACTTGTTTTACCTCGGCCCTCCTTCTAGCACCATTTGTTGGCTGGATTTTCTGACCTGGCCAACTAAGGAGAAATAGTCCACACAAAGTGCTTAAAACAACCCTCAGTGTGTTTGGAATGACTAAATCTCGCGGGAATAAAAGGCCCCATTGCCTTTGTATATTTACTTTCAAGAAGAGAGTTTTACTACTTGAACTTAAAAAAAATGTCCTAAACTAATTAACAGATTCAAAGGGTAAACTAAATCTAATCTATGTTTTGCTCTCTTAAGGAGAGTCTCATTGTTATTGATATGAGTTCTTGAAAATTGAAATTAAAACCCTGATGATGTAATTTAACTAATATAAAATGTATAACTGATCTAAGATGCAAATTTTAAAAGCTAGAAAGACACACACATTATAGCAGCTACTAAAATTGCACAGATTTAATAGCTTCTAACCTGTAGCCTTCTGGTCAAGAAATAAAATAAAATCTAATTTGAAAACTAACTTTAATTAACCTATTTTCTAATCTACCCTAGCTATCCTGCACAGGAGCATTATTAATTTATATAAATTTGGCGTATGAGAAGTATGATTTGATTACATTATATTAAAATATAATGTAATTCTTTAAGCACATCAACCTTTCAAAAACCAAGTAACTAATAAAGTAACTACTGATCTATTTCAAATTGCTCATTACATCAGACTTGAGACTATTCTAGACAATCAAATACAATGAAACTAGATACTCTAGACAGATAAACATAAAAGTTTTAAGTGCCAGAATGAAAAATAGAAACTGTATTTGAATTTTATTCAAATGAGTGAGGAAGAACAATAAAATGCAATCTTACTGAAACAGTTTGAATAAGTCTTGGAACAATACTTATAGCGATCCCTAGTTATAAAACTCTCTGAATGAAAATTACAGATCTACTTACACGTCCAGAAATCACTTCTGGCAGAATCTCTCTCTCCCTACTCTCACAAACACATGGAACAAAGAGAAGAACAGAGCACAGAAAGGTAAATTTTTGTCATCCCTGTCGAGAGCTTCCCCCCCCCTCCCTTTGTTTGGCTCTCTTCTATTATTTAAATAAGCAATAAAACAAACATAATCTTAATTGACTTTCCTTGCTGGTTGCCATTGGAGAAAACATGTTCAAAGCACCCTAAATGCATTAGTAAATTGGTAAGTAGAATGACATGTTTGAATGAATTAGTAAATTGTTGTTTTATTCTCTTAACTTGAGTTGCATTTGATAGTAATCTTTATTTTATTTTACATTCATTCATATCATAACCTGCACAAAAACAAATGGTTAAAATAATCTAGCATTATATACCTTTATGCCGTGTGCTTTGTATGAAAGCTTGTGTTAAAAGAATTACAAATTTAAGTTTTATTTTATGTTTACACACCAAAAGAATCAAAGCTCTTCAATTTAAAGGAACTATATAAATTAATTTTCCTTTTTTCTATGCTGCTATGAGTCTGCATGATGAAGTGGCAACATTATGTAATCCTTCTTTTTCCATTAATATGGATCTAGCTTCTTCAATTAATGTGAATGAATCAAAACAAAGGGTTAGTTATCTTTTTCCAAACTTATATATATCCTGCACGTAACAAATCATGTTAAAAGTAATAATTAACCATATGACATTTTACTTCAATTTTTATATGAGAGGAATGTTTCATTTGGTTTTGCAACTTTAATGTAATTCACCATTAAAATATAGATCAAATACTATGATTATGTCATAAGTATATGTGATAAACTTAAAATTTTAATAAAAGAACTTATAAAAGCCAAATTCAAATATTATATTAATATTTAGTTTTTTAAAGTTCTTTAATTTAAATTAATGAAAATCTTAAGTTTACCAAAACTTTTTCTAGTTGACATAAATATTTAAAAGAAGGAAAATGCATTATTTAAAAAAAATTGAAATAAAATAATCATATATCATGCAAATTCCAAAAGTGAAGGTTTGTCTCAACTCTTTAATATGAAATGTTTTGAGATGTAAATTAAATTGTTGAAAATAAAGAAATTGAATTTGCAGTTAATTTTCCATGATTAGTTAAAGTACTCACAAATCAATTATGCATGATAAACTTAAAATTGAGAAGACTGTGGACGGTTTGGATAAGGATATGCAAGTATTGTTTAACCACAAGAAAATGATAAATTATCAACAAAACAGTCAGTTAAGTGACGTAATAAAATAATAATAAATTTTCACTAACTTCTTTGGCACAATGTCATCAAATTATCATCACATGAAAATCCAATAGAATCTTTAACTATGAATATCCCAAAGCCAAGACATGAGAAAGTGTAAGCTCATTAGATCATCTTCCATAAAATCCAAGTCGAAGAAAATGCGGCATAAAAGGTGAGAGAACAACTCAAAGGAAGCAAATGAAATCACACGCCCAATCAAGCAAAGTGAAATGAAAGAAAACTAAAGGCTAAATATTTACAAAATTCTAGTTTGGGCCACTTTATTTTGTCAAAATCAAGGGAATTTTTTGGGGTGCCAACACTCCCCCATTGCCAAGGGAGGTGCTTCTCGAAGTTAGTGCATGGTGGCCCATTTCCACCAAAAGAAGGTATATTTTTTTATGTTGTTTTGTTTATTTGAGTTTTTCTAATAGTATTTGTTTGCAGGTTTATTGTTTAACATGTTTTTGCAGGTATTTTGGTTCTAACGGTTGTATGCAGGGACGCGGATTTTAAACCCTAACCTTGTGTGCAGAGGGGTTTCTTCATTTCATTTCGTTTTCTGTTCTGTCTGTTTATTTTTCTTTTCATTCACCACCAGGAACCTATCCTTTCGTCCTATAGACGAAAGGTATCCATTCCTGCCCTGTAGCAAGGGAGAAATCCCTACTATAGAACTTGCGACCATACCAGGTCGATCCCATAGGATCCCTCAGTTTATTTTTTCAAATTTTCAATTTTTAGTTCAGTTTTTGCCCTAGTTTAGTTTTCTGTTAAAAGCTAGCTTATATTCTTATTTATTTACACTTTCAGTGACTACCGAGCCTCAAGGAAATTATGATTCTATTTGGCCATAGTACAGATTACTGTCGGCCGGATCTGACTCGGGGTCAAAAAAAATTTTCAGTTTCCAGAGCAGGTCACTCTTATCGAGCCCATAAAGGGGACCAGGTCACTCATTTTGGCCTCACAGGTGCGACCAGGTTGCCTATTTGTCCCTAAAAGGTGCGGCCCCCTTCCAGAAGTTAGTCTGCTTCTGTCTGCAAAATCTGAGCGACCCCCTCGCCTGTTTCTGGAAAAATTTGGCGACCCCCTCGCCACATTTGACCCAAAAAGTGTGATCTATCACTCAGAATTTGATTTTTTAATAGTTAAGGACTGTTAGTGTGACTCAGCTGCCTCTGTCCATCCAAATTGTGTTTATTTCTATTCCTATTTCTGTTTATTTCCATTTAATTTATAGAACAAATCTTAATTAAATCAAAGTGTAAATCAATACTTAATAGGTTAATGAACATAGTCTGATTAAAACATACTTAAAATCAACATCTTTCCTAACCCTTCCTCCTCTACCCAGTCATCACCCTTTGGGGTATTCTAGGATAATATGAAGGGCGAAGATCGTATAGTAATAGGCACTTCACCTAATATTTTTCGAAGCCACTAAAACGGGTGACTTGGAAGGTAGAGCAGGTAGAGAAGGAGGGCTTCTCACGGTGCTCAGCGTCCTCCCTGTTGACCAACCTTGCGTTCAGAGGGTGACCTGTGGATCTGAGGATGGGATTAGTCCCATTGTGTTGATAGACTAGCACCTTCTATTGGTTGAAGAGAAATATAGGTGTAAGGTAGTCACCTAGTCAGGCTATCACGATTCAGGATTACAAATGGTACATGTCTAAACAATTTTTGATTACTATTTACTGCTTTCATTCACAATGTTATGAACTCTATGGAATATTCATAAACCATTTAATAAGCCACTAGATATAACATAAAAACAAAAGGCATACACACCATACCATATAAATCATGCCCACTCAGTTCATGATGCTGAGTGAGCCAGTAAAATTTACAATTTACACTAAGTTAAAAATCTGCAGTCTTTGAGGAGATAAGTTCCTAACTGCCTTAACCGTGGGAAGTACTTGGGCTCATCCCAGAAAATCATTGTGAGGAGTACCACGGGAACCCCAAAGTAGCTAGCCATTGAGAGGAATTGCCAAGCGAAACAGGCAACGACCCCCACCGATTGAATAGCACTCCCGTGAGGAAAAATCCAAGCGAGGTCTTCTGACAGTCTTGGTGGCCGAGTGACCACCTATAGCCAATAGGAAGCCATTGAAACTAGTGTCCAAAAATCATTACCACTAGTTTGACATACAAATTTGACACGATTTATCCCTCACGCTCTTCCTCACACCTAAGAGGCGAACCACCAGATTTTGGGTCATTAAACTGACATTGTTGAGACCATTCTCAATGACCTCCCACACCATTAGAAGGCCACATAGCCTCTGATTCAGATTCAGACCCATATCAATCTGAACTAGATCTGCACACTGCACCATCAAGCCTCATGGCTGCTGCAAACTTGGATCCATTTTTCGGCATAGCAATTGCTAGTGGACCCATGTCCACACCACAAACTATCACCAACAACCCTGCAGGTGGCCCCAGTGCGGTTATGCAAACCATCATAAGTCAGCTACCACCACTCATATTGACCAATTAAACTGTCCCACCTACAACACATGGGGGAAGTGGCCCTTCCACCTACACTACCCCTCCTGTCACACATGGGGGTAGTGGCCCTTCCACCTAAATTACCCCTCTTATCATACATGGGGGTAGTGGCCCTTCCACCCACACTGTCCTTCCCACCACACTTGGGGGCACTGGCCCATCCAAAATGGTTCCACAAGTACCCCTAGCTATGCACCTGCAAACCCCACCACCGTGGCTGATGTTGATGAAATTGTCATTGATGCCAACATGGACTTGTAGTGGCCCCACAAGATGTCATTGATGCCACCAAGTCCCACCTGCAGTGCCTTGATCCCTTAAAGAGTGGGTTTGTGCCTTGAAGCACCTTGTACCTAGTTGACAAGGTCCTTGTACCCACAAGGCTGGATCTTGAAGCCACCACTTTGCCGAAGATGTTGAAGACCTTGCTGATGATGCTGAAGACCTTAGAGATGGTCCTGAAGCCTTAGTAGATGATGGAGAAGCCCTAAATGGCTTGGATAGACATTAATGACCCATTCTGTGGTCATTCATGCTATGATGATGTCATGGTACCCCAGAAGAAGACCTAGCATCCCCACAGAAGATATCTTGATCCTTGGAGGTCCTATTGTGTGGTTCAGGTGATTGAAGAAGCCTATGAAGCCCCTTGCTTGATGAATAAGTCCTAAAGATGTCCTTGGACCCACAGTTGGTGTTTTGATGACACTGCAACCCTTGTTTGGGTCATGGAGCTCTTATGTGATGATGATGACCTTGTATAGTCCTTGATGGGCTATGGAACCCATGAACACGTCCTAGGTATGATGTTGAAGCCCTTTGAACCTTGAAGATGTCCTTATGTTGGAACCCCTGATGAAGAACATGAACCCTTTGCACATGTTAATGGAGTTATTGATAAAAAGAGATGAGCCATTGAAGAAGGCCTTGAAACCCCAATGTGGTACAAAGGTTTTTCTTAAATAAAATCTTGCACATAAAAGTATACAAAAAGAACTTCTTCAACAAGTCGGCTCAGCCAAAAAAAAATAAAAAAATAATAATTTTATTTAAATAAAAATTCTCCAAACATGTCGGCTCCAAAATAATTTAAAATTCAAATTAATTTTTTTTTTGAATGTCGGCTCATGGAAAATGTGTATAAATAAGACATAATACATCCTCATTTTGTATGTCAATTCGCTGGAGGAGCTCTGAATTTTGGATTGACTGAGGCAGCCGCAGAAGGAGTAGCAGCAGTAGGGTTTTTACTGTGGAAATTTGGAGGTGCAGCAGACTGTGGCAGCCGCAGTTCTGATTTTTTTTTGTGTGACTGTTGTTTGAGATAAATTCGGAGGTGTAGCAGACATGAGGTGGAGGACAGTCCCGAATTTTTTTTCAGACAATTTTTGCAGCAACAAACTTTCTTTTTATCTTTCTGGAGCAGCAGTAATTTGGAGTACAAACAGCCCAATGTGTTTGAACTAGGGCTTCCTTACACAAATTTTTGTTGAGGCTGAGGTAACTGAGGAATTTCGGAGGGTTTCCATAGATAAGAAAACAGTCCTGAGTTTACATTAAGGCAGCAGTCCGAATTTTTCTCTTGCAGCAGCAATGATGCCCTAACTTGTAACAGTGTTGAAGGTTCCCAAAATTAGCAGCAGTCACACGAAATTTGCAGCAAAAGAGTAGATCCAAATTAGTAGCAGTCTGAAATATTTTTTTTGGTCTGATCGGTTTGTCTTCTTACCAGCACCAGCAGAAGATTTTTTTTTCTTTTGGTTTTGTTTTTCTTTCAACATTTGCAACAGCAGAAGTTAAACAATGGACTGAGGTGATTTAGGGAGTCTGAGGAAAACGTAGAAGAAGAGGACAAGTTTCTTTTATTCTTTCTGTTTCCTATTTCTTTTTTTGGAGTTTAGGGTCTGCTGTAGAATTCAAGCCTCACAGTTGAATTGTTGTACACTTCACGTGCCCTTAAGGTGGTGGCTGGTTACTATTATCAACTGTTGGTAGAGACATGCAGACTACCTTTTAATGACTGTTTCAGCTCCTTTAGAAGTTTTCATAGAACACTTCGATAAGATATATAATCCATTGTGTTTTAAGAGTTGATAGATGCTTGCAAATATCTATGACGAGGAATAAGACTTGATGTTAAATAACACATAACTGAATTGAAGTAGTTCCAGCTCTTAAACTCGGATTTGGGGAGTGGACTGTAGCTCTGATATATGATTCCCTCTATGGCAGTGAATGTACAGTTCAATGTAGGAAGTGAGGATATACATACCTCTGAATTTCAGTAAAATGAATTCGATGGAGCTGCTGTAGAAATCTGAGGGAGTCCCTGCCAAAGAGAAGACTACTTGAGTGGATGTTCTGTGCTCCTTTTTGCTTGTGAGCCAAACTATGTTTACCTAGACTGGTGATGACAATGCTAGGCTAGGCCATGACCATAAAAACATGATTTGAATAGACAGAAACTTGTTCTTGAATATATTATGGCAATACAATAGTAAGAGGATATAGAACAAGTCTTACAGCAGAAAGTCAAAGGTCTTTGACATAAGATGCTTTGATGTTGCATGTCTGATGATGAACATGCAGTGTATGAGTGATGTAAATATAAGATTGGAATTGTGGGTGTCTCACAGTGATAATGGTTTGATTTGACATGATAAGAGGAAGCCATGATAATGACCGTGTATTGACAGTGTTAACTTGAGTATGCAGACTTTGATAAGCTAATTGAAGATGATTTGAATGGTTCAGTGTTGATTAGCTGAGGACATGTCTAGATGATGAACACTGAAATTGAAATCTATGCATAGGACAAGGTATGAAGTGATGAATATGCACACGGTTGAATATGGTACATTTACAGTGGTATATCAAATGTGTGAACAATGAATGCATATGATGTAATGTATGATATAGTATGAAGATGTATCCTATAATTCTGAACATGCATGTTGCTCTCCTATGCTCCATATGAGGATGATGCATATACAATGCATACACATATGTACATGATGATATGATGCTGATGATGCCTTATAATACAAGCCCTATGATGATATGATGTTGCATATGATGACGATGATGCTATGATGTTTCTCTATACACATGATACATTCACCTTAATGATGAAATGTATGATGATGACTCGTACCCTTGATGAGTAGATGATCAGCTGTATCGATGAGCAGCAGATAATGATGAGCAGATTGACATAAATTGAGCAGCAGTATTAATTGGTAGTTTTGACATGGTTGATGAGTAGAGACTCATCAACTTGACCAGTAGTGTTGACCTGGTTGATGAGCAAAGCAGATATTGTTGAGCAGATCTTGATGATTTGACAGTGACTAGAGTACAGAGGTTGTTGAGTAGCAATGAGCAAATGAACAAGATGACTGATGAGTAGTGTTACAGCAGAGTTGATGTGATGAGCAGAGATGATGAGCAGCATTGATGATGTGACAGAGATTGCTTGTGTATGATGACATGAGTATGGTAACACAAGTATACTGTATTGTAAAATCAAGCTTGTCTTGCTTCTGAGGTTAGGATACCTCAAACCCTTCTTAGCAGGGTCTAAGAAAACTAGGCAGGGTCTTGGATGTAGTGTAGGTGCTCTTTGTATCAGTAGGTGCTGATTTTACCTCACGGTTGTAGCCGGACCAAAACTAATACAAAAATATTACAAAATTATATGGTGTTGTGTTCTTTTGTGTTATGGTTCTTGATGATTCAAATGCTTATGATATGTGAATGACGAAGTGAAAGATGTTTATGAAATGATTATGAGATTGGTAGAATAATGGAATGCTGAATTGGTAGTTAATTGTGACAAGTTAAGAAAATTTGTAAAATTGGCTTTACACTAATTCACCCCCCCTCTCAATGTCTAACAACTGCCCCATTTCACATCAACTTGGGGTCAAACCTGCCTTTCATGGCATGTCTCAACTTGCCTGATTTGGCTCGCTTAACAAATGACCCTATCCGCCATCAAACGTTTTGGCCTCCCATGCCAACCAAACTTCCATCAAACATTCCCAAGTTTGAAGGGAAGGCAGGGGAGTGCCCCCAAAACCACATCATGATGTTTCATCTATGGTGCTCATCAAACAACATTGTAGATGATTCAATCAGGCTAAGACTATTCCAATGCACCCTCACAGGTGCTACAACCAAGTGGTACATTGAGCTACCACAAGCCAAGTACCCGGATTTCAACTCCCTAGCTTTCATGTTCTTGCAATATTTCCAACTCCCCGTCAGATATGACGAAGGGGTGGAGATATTGTTATCTTTCTGCCAGAATACTACGACCCACATAATTGACCACATCCATGAGTGGTGGTGATGCCGTAGTTTGTGTAAGATCCAACTTGATGAGAGGATCTTCCTAGATTTGTTCCTTAAAACCTTGCTCCCATCTATAGCAAAGGACATTGCATCTGAACATCCCCAATGTGAAGAGGAGGCCATCTTGAAAGCTTAGCAATTTGATCTGATCTATGCATAGTTTGGATACCTTTACACCATCATTCTAGACACTCCCCATGTAGGCACCTCCTACCGGGATGCACCGGGGGCATCCCATGCTGCAGATGGCATCATAGGTTCTATCTCTCACCAACCATAGCACCAGCCAACACCACTTGCAATACCACCACAACCAAGAAACACTGCTAGTGTTGTCTACCAAAACCAAACTCCAGACTATGCAAGAATAATGTCCCAGTCCAGAGCCACAACTTCTTATGCACAACCTACACCACCGCAGCAGGATTAGGCCTTGGCTTGGCCAACAAAGAAATATGCGGGGCAAATGCCCACATTTGTGGCACCACCACCCACCCAAATCTACTATGCACCACTAGTGCAAGCGGTTCAAGCCCCTGCCCCTACTCCACCCGCTCCATTGGGATAGGTGTTTGCACAACAAAACCGTCCCAACCAGCCAGCCCCCAATAATCAACAAGGGCAAGCTAGGAATAACTGACCCTGGAACCAAGGAAACAATCAACCGCAGGGAGGCAGTAAACAACCAAACCCTCCCAACAATGCCGTGGCAAACCGACCAACCCAAAATCCTCCACGATCAAATGCATCGAGACACAATGCCCCGTTGCGTACAAACCAACCATGCACACTCTGTGAGGTCTATGGGCACTACACATTTGAGTGTCCCTTCATGGGTTGCACTAAGCAGGCCATTAGGAACAAGGTTCAACATGCCACCAACACAAGGGACCAAGCCCAACCCAACTCGACACCACAAGGACCTCCTCCTATGGTGCTCCAAAACCCATTACCAGTCCAAGGATTGGTGGCAACCGCACCCCCTCCCCAACCCAATACCAATGATCTGGGGGCACCTCCCATGGAAGAAATAGGTGTCCACCACCTGTTAGCTATGACAACTGAAGAGGTCAATCTACAAACCAGACAGAATCAGTACGGAACCAACACTGAACCCACTGACTCATCAGCAGCATCTATGTCTAAAATAGTCAATGCACCTCTTCAGTTAACCCATTTTTCGTGCCCCCCCATACGTCAGATTGCCAATAATGCCATGGCTAGAGCTATTGTCAGCTACAACATCGTGGATGATTTGGCCCAAACACCTACCACCATGTCCACTCTTGAGGTACTCAAAACTTGCTCAACGTAGTGAAAATCCTTACTAGCTGCCCTTGGGGCCGTAGACCCCTCTAACTCCAAGTTGATCACATTTGACATGGAGAATGGAAAACCACAAATGCCATCAACCATCACCTTTCAGATCCTAGTGTCTATCCAGAATTTGGTCGTGCACCAGTGCATAGTGGATGAGGGGGAATCCACGTGCGTTATGTCTACCCTAGTTTGGCAGAAACTTGGATCCCCAATTTTGCAACCATCCTCCACAACTCTGCGGGCTTATGATGGCCATCCCACTAAAGCCCAAGGAATCCTCCCCCATGTCCCCATCACATTAGCTAGGAAGATAGTTCTGATTGACATAGAGGTTGTCAATGCTCAATTAGACTATAACCTTCTTCTCGGAAGAAGTTATATGTACGCCATGAGAGCTATAGCATCAACTGTCTTCTGTCTCATGATGTTCCCCCACGAAGGGAAAATCATGACGGTTGACCAACTGAATTACCACGATTTGCAAGGGCTAATGACACCTTCCAACATCATCCCTACGATCAACACCATTGATCCGCAAGGGATGACCACACGTGCCAAGTTTATCCCCGCGGTCAACACCATGGTTGAAAACATACCAACCTCCCCATTATTAAATGTGGGCCCTAGGTTGTTTGTCGATACCACCATGACGGCTCCTTTCCCCTTAGTGTCACCTCCAATGACACCAAACGAGACTATGGACTTGTGCATGCTCTCATCCAACACCACTACACCCAAAAAACAACCACAGCTACAGCCCCAACCATAACCAAAACACCGTCTGCAACTGCAACATCAATAGCAGCTGCAACATCAACCGCATCCACAGCCCCAACTACAACCACAACACCGTCTGCAGCCACAACATCAATAGCAGCCACAACATCATCCACAGCTGCAACATTATGCGCAGTTGCAACCATAACCTCATCCCCATATACAACCAACAGGGAGTTATCTGGGCTCCTCTCTAGTCCATACAACTCCCTTCCTCTTTCCCCCGCCTGGAGTCATGAGCAAGGCCCACCTTAAACTTACCCAACCTTACATTGGGAACTCCAGTGTGGTATCTTGATCCACCAGCTCAACCATCAATGCCCCAAATAGTCTTAACCCCCATGCAACCCATTACAGTCGAGTCTCACCCTCCACCCGGCCCGCAAAAACCAACCACCACACCGCCCCACCCAAAAAGGGCCAAGGGAAAGAATGAGTAAACTACCATTGAATCTCGAAAGATCTCACCTTGCATCGTCTGCGAAGTACAGGGCCGTCCAACTCAAAACTACGCTGAAATTCCTATAATCCGCGCACACCTAGACACCATGGATACAACGGAAAACCTCCCCGTGGTTGAACTCCCAAGCGGGCCAATAGTCAGAAACAAGTCATTGAGAAAAAACCATGCGTGCGCCCTTTGCAGATTGTATGGAAACTATTCTCACCACTGTGTTGAGGCCCAGAAATTCGTAGGCAACAACAGCAAGGGATTCTCCCCAGTTAATGTTGCCAACTAGCCCGTGACTATTTGGTGTGGGGAATCCGTCCGGTTCGCGGTCCGGCTATTGTAGGTCAAAGTAACAAAAAACAAAGGCTTTACCGGTTGTGGCCCAGTCCACCGTGTATTTTTTGTATTTTTTGACTTAATGTATGATATGCAAGTGCCTAATTAACCATGCAGGGCGATAAGATGCAAGGAGCAGTCACAACGTGATGCGCAGGTTCTTACCTCTCGTCTTAGCATTCACAAGCATCTAAATCACATGCAACAAGAAATTAAAACTAACTACCTAAACTATCCCTAGGGAGCAGGATTAACATTCATTGGTGAGTAATATATTTTGTACATGCATTATGAAGAGTTACAGATAGCTGATACTTCTTTCAATACACATGAACAATTACAGATATTTGAACAACCAGATAGCCAATTGTTTAGAGACAACATTTATTACTCGCAGTGGAAAACATCACAAAAATATACTGAAGAACATTCAACAAGAACATAGGTTTAGGAAGTTAAACACTCTCACAGTTAATGAAACACAGCTGAAAATGAAATAGTTCCCCTTCAACATTGTTCATTTAATCACATTGATACATTCCACATTTCGCTTTCTCCAGCAGGAAAAAGTTGCAGTTTCTGATTGTAAAATGAAATAGTTCCTCTTACAAGCAAATGGTGTACAAGTTTTTCCAGGGAAAAAGTCCCTGTAACTTCTAACTTTCAGAAATTTAAACAAAATCAGCAGACCGCTTGGGTTTCCCCAAACTTCTGAAATTTCCGTTCCCCCTCTTCAAACGCTTCATCTTCTCATCTTATTTTCTGTATGCATCATGATCTGATCAGTAACGGAAAGATATTTTGGGTATATGCCTTTGTCGCCATCCGTTTTGTCTCTTCCTTACCTTGTGCCCCTGGAGTTCCTGTCTCCCATTTGTATCTTCGCGCCGCGGAAATATGAGCAGTCTTTTGGATTTTTCTGCAATTGATCAATCGTGCATCATTCACTGGGACTGCATGCTAAAATGAAACATCAAATTAAATCAATTAAAACGGCTAATCCATAAGAAATGGCCAGGTGCACCACTGATACTACTTCATCCACCTACAGGCTTGACAAACCTAGCCAACGAAGGTCAACAGGAAACTCTTTGGCGGCTTAAAATACTGACGTCGGAAGGGTAGACCGATCCACTGGCAGGAAAAATTTAAATCGGAAGCCGGAATGAGAATGACTTCGGAAGCCAATTGGTTCACACAGCCGCAACGGCGGGAAAGGAAAATAAAATGAACAAGTAACCTGCATCGGCAGCGGAGCGCTTTTCACTTCGGGAGGCAAATTGATTTGGGAGCTGCAACGGCGGAAGCGAAAAGTTAGGGACACGAGACCTGAGGGAGGGAAAACTCTCAATCGAAAGTCGGAAGGCTTTATACTTCAGAGGCTTAACTACTTTGGGAGCCACAACGGAGGAAGAGACAAGAGCTAGAGACATCCGAAACGCGGGCGGGAAAAGCTCAATCGGAAGTCGGAAGACATTACATTGAAATCCAAATGACTTTCCCAGCCGCAACGGCGGAAAGGAAAACACTACGGGTATGCGATGAAAAGGTCAACACGCATCGGTAGTCAGAGCTCTTCATACTTCGGATGGCTAATCGATTTGGGAGCCGCAATGGCGGATGGGAAAAGGCTATCAGCCGCCGATTTAACATAGTAAGACGCCTGATCAATAAAACATTAAGTGCTCAAAAAGCTTTAAGAATCAGCAAAGGTTAAACCCGCTCTACTTCCGCAACAGCGGCCTTACAGAACAAAATATTTGATTTATCCTCAGCTTGCAAAACAGACTCACATTCGTGACCCATCACGAAATTCAAACACGACACTTTTAAAACAGGCTGACAATCAATCTTCAAAGTCATTCGAAAATAAAGCATGCCCAAAAAGGCTCAAGGGTCCAACGATTAAAACAATTCTAAAATATGAGAAGGGGACCCAACTTTAAGAAATTTGGGGAGAACAGTTGCAGCTGCAACAATTGGCGATTATCTGGTGAACCTAGATCTCTAGGCGATTATTCTTTGAGTGACAGACTGTTTAACAATAAATGCATCTATTAAATTATTCCAGTTATCTGGATTTCTCAAATTACAGAAGTGTGTACCTTTAATCATTGACGATAGTCCAATTTGGGAGAGTGGAAACCAAGATTTTCAAGTCCAGATGACTCTGTTGAGGCCAGAGGATGAGTTTCATTATTACTTTTGTTTTCAGGTAGCTGATAGCTTGGACACCACAGGATTGTAGCATATGGTAAACATAAATATTCGTTTGTTCCTCATTCCCATGCCACTTTAGCATCTTTTGTGCTTTTGGACTTTTGTCCCTTTTCATATGAGTCCTCCTACATGCCTTTCTTACTGAATTTTATTTCAGGATCCTCTATCCCATAGTGTCCTTTTGTGTGAGCGGTGTACTTCATATTTCAGCTCACGGACGGAGAGGATCTTTCGGCAATTTAGTACTTATGATTCAGCATCTGCTTTGATGTATGATGCTTTCATAGGAGTTTTTTGACTCTTATTTTCCTTTTAGCCTTCATTTATTGGCATGGGATCATTTATATTTAATATACTGTTCACCTCGCTCCTTTCCATGGGTCCTCTACTGTCGCTCCTTAGAACATTTTAAGTGTGACGTGGATGGAGCCTCAACATAGTATTCTAGACTCTTCGAATCTGGTTTATTTCACAGGGGTTAAGCAGGAATTCAATGCACACAGAGCTTATTCGAGAAAACTACTAAACTGGAAGAATTTCTTTTAGCAACACATAGTCTGAGGCCCAAAAATGTTGATCATTCCCAAACATTTTGATGTTCTCCATGCAACCGTGGGTTCATTCCCTTTATTAGAATCAAGAAAAATCAAACTAAAACAAACTGAAAAACATGACTGTTAACACCCAAAAAGTGTTCACTACCTCATCTACCCCACTACATGGCTCATTTGTCCATTTTCCTCCCATATTTCCTTGAAAAACATGAAAATCCCACTAAAAAGCCTCCAAAAGGCCTAAAATGCCTCCAAAAGGCCATAAAACCACCAAAAAGCCTCCAAAAGGCCTAAAATGCCTCCAAAAGGCCTAAAATGCCTCCAAAAGGCCATAAAACCATCAAGAAAGCCTTTTTTCCTCCAAAAATATCCAAAATTCCTCTAAAATAGCAAAAATCCCTAAAAAGGGAAGAAAAAATATAAAATAATGAGGAAAAGGAGGAAAAACCCTATACAGCTGCCCTAAACCATATGGTTTCCAAAACCATGGGCCAGCACTCCACCACTAAAAAACTATAAATAGGTGATGGAGACCCCTTATTTCACATCCACAATCATAAGCACCCTTACTCTGCCAAAATAGCTCTTGAAACCCTAGCTCACCCTTGAGCTACTTTCACCTTGAGAGCCCCTTTTGGCCCATTTCCACCATTGGAGAAAGAGAAGGAGCAAGTTGGAGCTCGGAGCAACCCTCTTGGACCACTGCAAAGGGCTTCACCAACCTTCACATCGGAGGTAATACTAATATAAAAACCATTTCTTGCATCTTGTTTTTCTGTTTCATGCATTTGTTTAAGTAGTTTACATTTCTGTTTTAGCATTTTTACTTCACCTTTACTGAACTGCTACTAAGGAGACCCTTCTCCTTAGTAGGTGCTCATTTGCACAAGCTAGGGGTAAAACCCCAGCAACAATGACTCACAAGACAGCCAAACAGATTATTTATATACAAGACAGAAGAACTCGAAGAAACTCAGGAAAAATAAGGTTTGAGAACCAAACCATTCACTGGTAAGTTTTCTTCCCACCCTTGTAGATCTTGCAACTTATAAGTAGAAGGGCCGAGCTTTGCCGCTATCTGAAAAGGGCCTACCCACAACTGCTTGAATTTAGTATGCTTTCCTTTCTCATCATGGGGGTGATCCCATTTGAGAACCAAATCACCTACCTCAAATTCTTTTGTTCCAGCCTTATGTTTGTCGAACCATATCTCTATTACCTCCTGCTGTTGCTTAAAGTGCTCTCTCGCTTTAGATATAGCCTCTTCTGCTTTCAGGAGATTATATATCCTTATTTGCAAAACTTCATCATCCGACCCTCTAGATTCTTGAGCTATTATGGAAGAAGGAAGCATGATATTGGGAGGAAGGATGGCTTCTTTACCGTAGACAAGGGTATATGGAGACACTCCAATTGAAGACTTGGGGGTGACTCTATCAGCCCAAAGGGCATTTGGTAGTGCTGCATGCCAACTCCTTTGGTTTTCTATTACCAGCTTCTTTAAAATTCTAATCAGATTTTTGTTAGAGGATTCAGCCAGGCCATTTCCTTGTGGATCATAATTAGCAGAATAATGCAATTTTATCCCTTTATCATGAGAAAATGCAGTCAATTTAATTGACGAAAAGTACTTATCATTATCAAAGACTAATGAAACTAGAACTCCAAACCTGGTCATGATATGATCTTGTAGGAAGCTGATGACCTCGTCTTCATTTATCTTGCATAGCGGGATAGCTTCGACCCAGCAAGTGAAATAATCAGTCGCGGTCAGAATGTACTTGTGCTGCAGAGAGGAATTCGATTTTATTTCTCCAATAATGTCCAGCACCCATTGCTCGAAGGGTTCCGTGATCATCACAGGATTTAGGGGTGCTGCTGCTTTAGGTTGTCTCCCACTACACCTTTGGCAAATATCACATTTCCTGACATGTGCATGTGCATCTTTGAAGAGTGTAGGCCAATAGTAACCTGCTCTGAGGATTTTGTGGGCTATAGTATCTCCTGAATAATGTCCCCCAGCAGGACTGTCATGCAACTCTGACATTACTTTCTTCACATCTTCCTTTTCTAAGCATCTGAGAAGAACCCCGTCATAATTCTTTCTGAATAATACTCCTTCAACATGTTGATAGGAGGATGATTTAAGATGCAGAGCCCTTCTTTGCTTGGAACTCCAATGTCCTGGCAACAGCCCTGCCTGCAGGTAATGCACAAGGTCTCTATACCAAGACTCAGGAGCTGTAAACAAAGGACATACCTCCATTACATGTAATTTGGCTTCATCTTCCTAGGCGTGTTCTTCATTTTTTCCATTTTCAGTCATCTGTTTGCACAACCCTTGTCCTTTAACTATAGATGTTGGCTTGAATTCAAGGTTGTACTCTTGAAGAGCTGTTACCCAGTTGCCTCTTCTTTATCCTAACTCCTTCTGTACAAGAAGAGACCTTATAGCTGGGTAGGGGATGATCACCTTGGTTCTATTTTTTAAAATATAAGACCTGAATTGCTTTACTTCTTTGAACACAGCATAAGCTTGCTTATCGATGGCTGGGTAGTTTAATTCAGCCCCTTGCAGACCAGTACTCATAAAGGATATTGGGAATTCGTCCCCCCCATATTCCTTTTGGATGAGCACAACTGCTAGTGAATCATCGGATGCAAAGGTATACAAGATAAAATATATGTCGAAATCTGGGCTTTTTAGGGAGGGTGCATGTGCAACAGCAGTTTTGATTTTGCTGAATGTGCTCTTCTCAATTTTAGTCCACTTGAATAGTGCATTTTTCTTTACCATCTGCTGTAGTGGTTTGACAATCTGAGCAAAATCAGGCACAAATATTCGCACGAAGTTTATCGTTCCCATAAATGATTGCATCCCCTTTTTATTATGGGGCAAGGGGATTTGTTCAATAGCCTTAATTCTTTCTAGATCTATAGAGATTCCTTTCTTAGAAACTATGTGACTCAGCAACTTGCCTTCTGTGACAGTGAACACACACTTCTTAGGATTGAGTGAGATGCCATATTTTCGACAGCGTTCGAAAATTTGCCTTAAGTAAAATGCGTGCTCTCCTCTTCTCTTCGAGAATATTGTAATATCGTCAAGGTATACTACAACACTTCAGCCAATCAATCCGCTGAAAGCTATGTCCATAGCCCTCTGAAATGTTGCTCCAGCATTTATAATCCCAAAGGGCATTCTCCTATAGGAAAAGGTTACCCATTTGGTCTTGAACGTGGTCTTCAATCTGTCTTCTTCAGCTACTAATACTTGATTGTAGCCAGAAAAACCGTCTAATAACAAAAACAGTTCAGAACCTGAAACCATTTGTAGTAGTTGCTCCATGGGTGGAACAGGATAGTTATCTTTGTTTGATGCACGGTTTAAGTTCCTGAAATCCACGCAGAGTCTGATTTCTCCAGAATTTTTCCTTACTGGTACCATATTTGATACCCACTCAGAGTGTCTGACCTTGAAAATTATTCTAGCATCCAATAATTTCTTCACTTCACTCTGAATCAACGGTTCCAATTTTGGATGCATTTTTCTTAATGGTTGCTGATATGGCTTGATGCCTGCTTTAATGGGGACGACATGCTTGATGATGCTGGTGTCGTATGTTTTCAAATCTTCGTATGTCCATGTGAAAACATCTTTATATTGTTTAAACAGACTGACAAACTTGTCGCTTTCTGTTGGTGAACAACATTTGCCGAGATTCACAAATTTAGGATTCATTTCAGTCCCTAAATTTATCAGCTCGAACTGTAGAGATGAGCTGTGGGTCTTCACGTTGGCTGGTATTCTGAACTTTTCATTTAAATCGAACATTTTTTCTAATGTTCTGACTCCTTTAGGAATGAAATTATCGTACTTCAGTTTAGCCTGATGTTCTTCATCGTCAATGATTGCTCCTTTAAACACCTCGTCATTTGTTAAACATTCTATAATCTACTGGTCATCATCGAACACTCGTAGGTTCGTAATCATATCAGGTACAGAGGGCCTGAAAAGTAATTCAACAGAGCATCAATTATTAGTGGGTACCAACCTAGCGGTTGATGTGGCCAATAGGTCAGCTGCTGCGTTTTTAAGCCTTGGAATTGAAATAATATTGAATGCATTAAAACATTTAAGCAAATCCCATACCTCATTCTGGTAAGCCTTTAAGTGAGGAGAAACACAATGTATTTGATTCTGGATTTGTTTCACAATAATTTCAGAATCTCCAAGTTTTTTTAGATTGCTTACCTTTAATTCAATCGCTTTCTTTAGTCCCTACACCAGCGCTTCGTACTCAGCTGTATTATTAGTACAATCAAACTCTAATCTACATGAGAGAAAATATTTATTCTTCTGGGGGTCGATTAGGATACAGCCGGCTCCTGACCCTTCTAATGTCTTAGAGCCATCAAAAAACAAAGTCCAAAAATCACTAACTACTGAAGGTGAATCTATTCCTACTGCTAAGCTTACTATATTACAGTCAATCTCATCAGCCTGTGAGAATCGAAGGATATCAGGTTGGGTGTCATATGTGTTGCTGGCTTCTTCTGCTTGATAATTTCCTGGTTCCAACTCAATAAAATAGTTTCCCAATACAGAATCCATTGGTACATTCTTCTCCTCTAGTTGAGTAACATTGTACTTCATGTGAGGTTCTCTCAGAATCTTAATCTGGTTCAGACTCCCTTTGTATGGAAACCACAGATGCGACCAATCTGAGGCAAAATATCCATTTAATTTGGCCGACCAATCTCTGCTCAAGACAAGACCGTAAGCGTCTGGTATATCAGCCACCAGGATGTTAATAACTTGGCATACTTTGTCATTAGACGCCAGACGGACTAGGACATCTTCCATCTCACCAATTACCTTCACATCCGTTCTGTCCAATTGGACCACCCTCCACGTGGATGGCTTAGGCTACCCATTGATCTTTTTACAGACTGATATGGGCATAACATTAACTGACGCCCCTGAGTCTACCAAGCAATTATGCACGTTATGATTAAAAATTTCAAACATGAGGAGGAAAGGTGGATGTTTGCTTTTAGACTTACCTCCAACGCTGGTTTCTCCAATTTCTTCTTCTTCCTAAGGTTGATTTTCAGTGGGCAGTTTCTCATCCGGTGCTTCAAGTGCTTTCAATAGTATTTCTTTTTGCTGCGGCACTTTACACATTTCGAATAGTGGAACATTCACTTTTACCTTCTTTAAATCCTCCACTATGTCATAATCCATCGGCTGCTCAATGGGATGAGGTTTATCATCATTCATCTTTCCTTCCTTTTTCCTAGCCAACGTATTATTCTGCTTCGGATCTTGGATGGTAATAGTGAATTCTGGAATCTTATCAGCTCAGGATTTATTTTTAAATTTCTTTACATTTCTTTGTAGCCTTTTGATCTTTGGTAGAATGAGACTGTTTTCTTTAATTGGACCTTGGCTCCTTGTTGCCACATTGGTTTCCATGACGTCCTTGTAGCCCTGATTCTTTTCCTCTTCAGCATCAAATAACGAAACAGAATCCCACAAAACTATGGTTTCCTCTTCTTGTTCCTTTGTCGACGTAGTATTCTCTTTTCTCTCTTCATCTCCATCTTCTGTTAATCTAGAATCCAACAGCTGATTCATGACCAATGTCATCGAGTTTATCCATTGAGGACAATTCTTTTCAGAATGTGGCTATTGGTGGAAAGTACAAAAATTGTCCATGCCTACCTCTGTTAAATTCATGGATGCAATATTGTGAGGAGGAGGCTGAGATTGATTGTTATCCTCTCTTTTCTTATAATATGGATTATAAAACTTTTGTGTTTCCTTCTCTTTCTCCAAATCTATGATTTTGTTGGAAAGCTTCTGCATCATTTTAGCCATATTTTCATAATTTGGTGATTTTTCTTCCTTAGGCTTAGTAAACAATAAGGCTTTTCTTCCTGCACCTTTCTCTCCTGACTGTTTTATATAGTCTTCAATGCTCTCTCTTTCAACTTCCACTACTTCTGCTTCTTCATAGGTTTTCGTCAAGGTAGGATTGGCCCTACCTTTGGAAAACATGGCCAAATCAGGGCCTAAAGCCGAAGTATAATATTCAATCAGAACTTTGTCTGAAGTTTTATCTGTTTCAGAAAAATTCTTGAGATAGGCTGCAAACCTTTGTGTGAAACTGTGCACTTTTTCCTTTCTTTCTTTCTTCAAGGTGCATAGCCCTTTCATGAGGGCTGCATGAGTTTTCTGAGTTGCATACTTACTTCTGAAAATTCTTTCAAAGGTATCCCAATCAGGGATAGAGTTAGCAGGAAACCCAAAGTACCATGATGCCTCAGCTCCTTTAAGGGTATGTAGGAACAGTCTGCAGACTACATCTTCATACTCCCCGGTCCTTAATCCTTCAATTTCCAAGTAAAAAATTTGTAGGTGATCATCTACTAGTATTTTCTCATTTGGGTCGAACTTGGGCAACATCTTGTCAAAGGCTTGATGATCCATAGGACCTCAACTTTAGTGCATTAAAAGTTTGTTGTAAAAGAATGCATGCAAAAGGTTAATTAAAGGAACAACATCAACAGAAATTAAATGCTCAGAACAGGAATGAAAAACAAGAATGATAAACCAATGCCAATTAGAAAACACAGAACCCAAAGTCACAGACAGAAATTGATAACAGAGTTCACCCCCCCTCCACTGGGCTACGTCTCCGGGTCCCTCTCCCATGGGAACCGATCCAATTAACTTCTCAAAATGGTACAAATGGTTCTGGAATAATCACAGAAAATCGACATCAATAGTAAAGTCTTCAAGACCTCCTCTCTAATGTTACAAAACTGGACTTCAACGGTCAAAATAATCCAAGTTATAACTGAGAATAGTCGACTTCAAAAAGGAACAACAAAATGTGCTCTGAAGCTTCTCATCACAGAGAAAACGTTGCATTGTGCTCCCAATGAACCGATTCCCCCCAATTGTCCCCAACTTCCTCTATTTAAGCCTCATAAGTAACGGATTTTCCTTCTTTCACACAGCCGTTACCAATGAGAAAAAACGTAAACGAAATGCGACTGTTCACATCCCCTGCCAAATGCCCACTCGCTATCATAACAGGCTGTTCATCTCCTTAACTAAACCAAAGAACCAAAAGAAAACGTTACCAATGCGTCGGTTCCATTCCCTAAGATGTTGCATCCAAACTGTGTACCAACTGAAAAAACCATAATGGAAAATCCCCACACGAATGCATGCTGAGCATTTGAATAGAAAGTTTTAGTTATCTGGGCTTCCGCCGTTGCAGAAGAGTGATACACAATGGGCTCTGATATTTTTCCTCCGATGATCTCTGTCTCAATCGGCTGTCGGCTGGTTTTCGAGTCGGAACGCATGTTACTTTGGTCTCCGCAGTTGCGGACGGTCAGACGGTAAAGTCTCCCGATTTGAATTTTCAAACCGTAAGTCTTGGGCTTCCGCCGTTGTGGCTGTCAGAAGCATTGTTCTTTCGATGAAGCTAGTGGCTGTCATTACGGACTTCTTATCGCTCTGACTTCCGATTCTTTCCGAACGTCTTTAAGCTTTTGCCATTGCATAAGGGAAAAGCTTCCGATCCCCGATGTTGTGGACGAGGAAAGGCTTTCGAGCCTCGCCGTTGTGGAAGGGGAAAGCTTCCAATCCTCGATGTTGCGGACGAGGAAAGGCTTCCGAGCCCCACCGTTGCGGAAGGGAAAAGCTTTCGATCCCCGATGTTGCGGACGAGGAAAGGCTTCCGAGCCCCACCGTTGTGGAAGAAAATGCTCTAGTGTCCTCCGATTTGCGCGGCTTCTAGGAACCATGTACCATATTGGATCGTTAAGGAGGAATAATCTGTCGGATCAATCCTCCCCATTGGAGATCTTTTGGACCACCAAAATCCTAAATTATTCTGCAAGTAAGTGAGGGTAAAGTTCCCTCACTTTACCAATCTCCATCCATCTTGCTTTGCTAGGATGCATTCCTTTCAGCCCCACTTGAAGGTACTCAGCATTCCCCCTTCATGAAGTCCTTACATTTCTGTCAATAATAGCATCATCCTGTAACTCTCTCATATATTCAGGTGCCAAATAATCTATTGAAGGAATCTGTATGTTAATTTCTTCATCCATGATCATAGGAGGTTCATACAGTTTGAGATTCTCAACATTGAAAACTGAATAAATTTGCATGTATGGAGGTAAATTCAAGCGAAAAGCATTAGTACCGATCTTTTCCAAGATCTCAAAAGGACCATAACTGATAGGCTTAAGCTTTTTACCTTCACCTTTCATCCTTTCTTTGGTGATATGTAACCAAACTCGGTCACCAACCTGGAATTGATGATCAACTCGATGCTGGTCATGCCTGGCTTTGTACTTGGCCTGGCTCTTCTCCAATTGTTCTTGAACTTCCTGCTGCACTGCTTGGATTCTCTGAATGAACTTTAAAGCTTTATCTGCATCATGATGTCCATCTACTGCATCTTTGCCGAAAGAGAAGTCCGTCGGTGTTTTTGGCAGATAACCAAAACAAGTTTCAAAAGGAGATCTTTTCATGGAAGAATGAACTGCATGATTGTAAGCATGCTGTATATACTGCAACTACTCATCCCAAAGTTTAGGATGTTTACTACAATATCCTCTGAGCAGCTGAACCATTGTTCTGTTCACTACCTCTGTTTACCCATCGGTCTGTGGATAAAAATCCATACTTTTCTTCAGTTTAGTGTCCATAAGCTCCCATAAAGTTGACCATAATTCTCCCAAGAACCGGGAATATCGATCAGATATAATAGACATGGGAAACCCAAAATGTACCCAAACATTTTGAAAGAATAAAAGAGCTGTTTTTTCAGCAGTGATCTGCTTGTTACATGGCATCAAGATACACATTTTGCTGAACCTATCCACAACAACATATAGGTAATCATGCCCTTTTCTAGACATAGGTATTCCTCCTACAAAGTCCATAGAAATGATTTCCCAAGGACGAGAAGAAACTAGAAGAGGAGTGTACAAACCCAATTTCCTATTGCTAGGCTTACTTGTTGCACACATAACACAACCCCTTATATATTTAGCTACAGCTTCTTGCATTTGAGGCCAATAACAATGATTCTGCAATACAGACAATGTTTTACTTACTCCAAAATGTCCTGCAATCAATGAACTATGTGCTTCTCGAATCACATGCACTCTTTCTTTCTCTGGAATACAGAGTTTACCGAGATGATACAAGAGCTGATTATGCACATAATAGTTCTCTTCCTGTTTACCATGTATTAGTGATGCATATACTTTCTTAAAATCTTTATCTTCTGCATACTGTTCAATATAACTTTCATGTGTTAATGAACTGTTCTGAAGAATGATTGAAGCATTTGTAGGTGGCCTTGATAACATGTCTGCTACTTTATTATGAATTCCCTTTTTGTACTTAATTACGAGATGAAACTATTGTAAGAACCCCATCCATCTTAAATGCCTACTTTGTTGTATCTTAGTTTGAGATTGTAAATATTGAAGTGGCCGATGATCAGTATGTATGACTGTCTCTTTTCAAATGATATAATGTTTCCACTTCTTCACACTCTGTACTAAAGCATACAATTATTTGTCATAGGTCGGATAGTTACTTACTGCAGTAGAGAATGTTTTTAAATGGTAACAGACTGGCTTCCTTCCTTGCATCAAAAATGCTCCCATGGCAAACCCACTGGCATCGGTTTCGATCTCAAATGGCTGCTGCAAATATGGTAATGTTAGAATTGGTGCTGTGCTGATCTTTTCCTTCAAAGTGTCGAAGGCTCTCTGATGCTTGCCTCCCCACTGAAAAATCTCTTTAATGCTTGTCAACGCATGTAATGGAGCAACAATGGAAGAAAACCCAGAAATTAATTTCCTCCAATACTAAACCGCACCCAAAAAACTTCTGATTTCAGTAACGGTGTTAGGCCGTGGCTAGTTCACAATGACAGCAACCTTGGCTAGGTCCACTCGCAGGTGGCCTCCACCAATAATATGGCCTAGATATACTAAAGAAGTTTTAGCAAATTCACATTTAGACATTTTTACATAAAGCTTTTCCTTCCTCAGTACATCTAAATTTTTTTTCACATGTACAACATGATCTTCCTAGGTGTTTCTAAACACAAGGATATCATCTAAGTATACAATTACAAAATCATCAATGAATGAACAAAAGACATCATTCATGACCCGCATGAAAGTAGAAGGTGCGTTACAAAGCCCAAAAGGCATCACAAGCCATTCATACAACCCTATTTTGTTTTAAAATCTATTTTCCAAGCATCATGCTCAGCAACACGGATTTGATGATACCCACTACGCAGATCCAATTTTGAGAAGTAAGTTGCATGTTTCAACTGATCAAGCAAATCATCAATACGAGGAAGAGGATACCTGTTTTTAATGGTGATTTTGTTAAGGGCCCTGTAGTCGATACACATCCTCCACGACCCATCCTTCTTTGGAACCAAGACTATAGGAGAGCCACAAGGAGAAGTGCTGGGCCGGATGACCCCCTTCTCAATCAGCTCCTGAACCTACTTCTTGATCTCTTCATT
>LPNX010779150.1:6120-46754 GCA_001517045.1 Pseudotsuga menziesii | reverse complement strand
AATGGTGTACAAGTTTTTCCAGGGAAAAAGTCCCTGTAACTTCTAACTTTCAGAAATTTAAACAAAATCAGCAGACCGCTTGGGTTTCCCCAAACTTCTGGCATTTCTGTTCCCCCTCTTCAAATGCTTCATCTTCTCATGTTATTTTCTGTATGCATCATGATATGATCAGTAACAGACAGATCTTTTGGGTCTATGACTTTGTTGCCATCCATTTTGTCTCTTCCTTACCTTGTGCCCTTGGAGTTCCTGTCTCCCATTTGTATCTTCGCGCCGCGGAAATATGAGCAGTCTTTTGGATTTTTCTGCAATTGATCAATCGTGCATGATTCACTGAGACTGCATGCTAAAATGAAACGTGAAATTAAATCAATTAAAATGGATAATCCACAAGAATGGCCAGGTGCACCACTGATACTACTTTGTCCACCTACAGGATTGACAAACCTAGCCAATGACGGTCAACAGGAAACTCTTTGGCAGCTCAAAATACTGATGTCGAAAGGGTAGACCAATCCGCCGGTGGGAAAACTTTAAATCGAAATCCAGAATGATAATGACTTTGAAAGCCAATTGGTTCACACAGCCGCAACGGCAGGAAAGGAAAATAAAACGAACAAGTAACCTGCATCGACAGCGAAGCGCTTTTCACTTCGGGAGGCAAATTGATTTGGGAGCCGCAACGGCGGAAGCAAAAAGTTAGGGACATGAGACCCAAGGGAGGGAAAACTCTCAATCAAAAGTCAGAAGGATTTATACTTTGGAGGCTTAACTACTTTGGGAGCCGCAATGGCGGAAGAGACAAGAGCTAGAGACATCTGAAACGCGGGCGGGAAAATCTCAATCGAACGTCGGAAGACATTACATTGAAATCCAAATGAATTTCCCAGCCACAACGGCGGAAAAGAAAACGCTACGGGTATGTGACGAAAAGGTCAACACGCATCGGCAGTCGGAGCTCTTCATACTTCGGATTGCTAATCGATTTGGGCGCCGCAACGGTGGATGGGAAAATGCTATCAGCCGCTGATTTAACATAGTAAGACGCCTGATCAATAAAACATTAAGTTCTCAAAAAGCTTTAAGAATCAGCAAAGGTTAAACCCGCTCTACTTCCGCAACAGCGGCCTTAAAGAACAAAAGATTTGATTTATCCTCGGCTTGCAAAACAGACTCACATCCGCGACCCATCATGAAATTCAAACACGACACTTTTAAAATAGGCTGACAATCAATCTTCAAAGTCATTCGAAAATAAAGCATGCCCAAAAAGGATCAAGGGTCCAATGATTAAAACAATTCTAGATTATGAGGAGGGGACCCAACTTTAAGAAATTTGGGGAGAACAGTTGCAGCCGCAACACACTGCTAAGACTTTCCCGAGTACCAAATGGCTTTAGTCGACCTTCGTCAACATTCCCTTGAATCTGAGATCACCCTGATCGAAGAAGTTCACCCCCCACCTCCTTCAGACACCATGTCCATTTACATGATGTCCAATTCTACTGACCCTCTTGTCTCCAGTATCAATGATGGTCCATTAGACCTGTCTCTTCCATTGTTTTCCCAGCCACAGCCGCAACCTCAACCTAAGTTACCAGGGAAACATTGGGGTTCATTCCCATTCAACACAATCCTTTTCCTTTTCCCTTTCCTTTTCCTACCATCTGGGAACGTGAGTAAGTGTGTCTTGGCGACCCGCAATCTATAGTATTTCACACTGGGAGATCCTGTGTGGTACCTTGAACCAGCTACCCTACCTCTAAGGCCCCAGGATATGTTGACTGATGTCCATCCAATTGAGATGATGTTGCACCTACCTCCAGGTCCATTAAAGACTCATCCTGTCTCCAGGCTTCCCCCTCTTCCTCCAACCGAGACTAGGGGAAAGGACGCAAAAACCACAACCAATACCATGTACATGACCTCTAGCACCAGTTTCCTTTCCATCTCATCGGCTGTGGAAGATCCACCTGATCTATCCCGGCACCACTTACACGATGACAGAGATATATGTAAGACTGCCTTCGGTTTTACCCCATTCCCTTTAGACCATAGTGTGGAATTAGTTCTTCCCATAAAAGACCATATTTTGTCATCCCACCTTACCAATGAACTTTGTCTCGGCAAGGGGGCATACCTCTTCCCTGACTCATATGGTCGAATCTTGAAGAAGCTGCACAATGGGCTCCACCTCAAGAGAGTCTATGCCTGATATAACCACTATGAGTCCCTTACAACATAGTTTTTTCCCTTTTTTGTTTTGCAATGTTTTTACCACAAATCAAAGACCCCCGTTTGGGGGCAGCACTAGCAGCTACTAAATCAGAGTCACCGAGAGCCTGTTCAAGACACCTCTAACACCTCTGGGCTCAAATTTCATCCTCTATATTCTAATGAGACCATTGTCTCATGTTTAATAAGTAATTTTTGGGACCACTTCCTGGAATTTACCTCGATTTATGAGCCACATCATGGTGATACAAGTGTCTTCGAACCTTTACTTGCATCACACTTTCCTACCGCTACTCATGCAGGTCTTGGGCCACCACTCATAAGGAACATCATTTTTATTTTAAACACATAGTTGTCTACTCGGTCCACCGCACCTTATGCAGATATCCAGACCATCGTCCAGAAGATGGATCATTTCCTTTTCATGCATTTGGAATATAACTACCTTCAGACTTGCACTCACATCACATATAGTCAATTATGTCCACCACAATTCACACATGACTCTCCTGATCTCTGTTCGAGAGCCACCTCGGTTTGCATGCCTCTACCGCACCGACTCGCATGCCTCTGCCACAATCTATCCCATGCATGTATTTGTATGTTTAAGAGCCACCTGATCTGTCCATACTGCATGGATGACCTTTGGACCACTGTCCACCATCCTAACATGGGGCACCACCTATGCCACTGCAATTGGTTGACCATACTAGAGTTTCTTTTAAGCTCTTTTTTGACTCCTAAAAGAATGAAAAGATTGCCGAGTGCAGCTGCTTCCTTTCCCACTCATTAAAGTATAGGAAAGGGCGTCTACATCGTCTTTTTAACCTCCTTTTGTGGACTATGTATACCATCAAATGAAAAGGACCACCTTGTCATATTCAAGCCAAGAACGTTCCCCCCTGCATACTTTTATGCTTTCTTAGGCAGAGGGGCCGTAGTTTACAAAAAATATCACCATGGGTTGTCGTTAAGCTCTTTTCCAGCCTTCTCATCAAGAAAAGATCATCGAGCAAACTTGCTTTCGTTCATGCTCGTAAACATATTTGAATGACCGTCCAGTCAGTATAGGTTTAACCTTTTCCGACCTGATTGGACTACCAACGGTAAATAAGTCTCTCATCCCCCAAAGGATGGGCAAGCTCTCCTATGTATACTTTTATCTTTTTTTGGGCACAGGAGACTACCAATGAAAAAGAGCCCCCACTGGAGTCTTATTCACGCTTTCAGACTCTCTAAAATTGAAAGCACCATTGAGAATTTACGTTCTCGGGCTCGCCAAAAATCCACGAGATCGTACCACAATGGTGTCTCTAGACACCACCCCATAGATAACAGTTTGGCAGCATTCCCACTTTGGTTCGCCTTTGTTCAGAGTACCCTACACTGTGTCTTCCTTGGATCCCATCAGTACCCAAAGTATCTACCTCCCCCAAGTATTTACAATATGCAGTGACATTCCTAGTATTATAGCTATGATCCCTTTCCCATGAGTCAGTTTCATTTGCTGCCTGGTCCACTCTGTCATCATACTTTGAACAAAGGAAGCTTGAGTCTACTACAATCCCTCTGCCCTTGTTCAAATCTCCCCCCCCCCATTTAGTGGGCCAGTCCACAGATTGTCTCACATTGTTCGGTTATCTCTCTCACGCTTCTGGTCAAGGAAACAACATTTCCTTGACCAGGGGAAAGTCTCCCTCTGTTGACGACAACACACATATTCTAGAGGATAGACCCAGAGGTTCCTGTATCTTGGTTTCATTAACCTCATTTATGAGTTCCTTAGACGACTTGAGAGGATTCCTTAGTGCCTCTCGGGATGGTTGTTTCTCATGTGCTCGACTCCAACTACATCATCGCAATGTTGAGATTTGTACAGGGTATTGGTCCGTGCAGTATTTGGTCAAAGACCCTAGATGTCACCTGACTCTAGCACATTGATTAGTCTATTTGAGGGACCTAAATAGGTTTATGTCCCTTGTGATTTTTGGGTTGCGTTGGAGGCAGTGTTCAGAAGCCCTAGCAGTGCTTCTATATAGATTTATGATTGATGCAGCATACTTGTACCACATAGACTCTAACTCTCAATCAGTGAGTCCATACAGCTATGTACCATCCTAGATCCAATAGGCTATCAGTCATGAAGATATAGCATTCCATGAGAATGCCATGGGTCCAATGTAGCAGTTCTTTAGATCAGTATTGTATTCAACGTCTCATTAAGGCAACCACTATGTATCATCAGTTGTATATGATTGGTTCTTGTATTATAGAGCATAGATCACATTATTCTTTTGACATTGTCATGAGCATGGGGATCCTCGCCTCATCCATATACATGTCACACGTTATTTGTATCTCACCCATTGGTGGGAACATATTAATACAAAAACCAAAAGCCACCATGCCCCAGCCTAGGAAGCACCAACTCTCCGCAGAAAATCCTATGATGTCCATCGGCCATACGATGAGCTCCTACCCTCACACATCAGGGGGTAATCTGTTAACCCAAAAAATTCCTCACTCATCTCTACATGGCCTACACCACCCAAGGACACCCATGCATGACCCTAATTTGACCCCCACACCCTCAATAAGGCTTAAAAACATGAAAAAAGGCTTAAAATCCCCTAAAAAGAGCCAAAATAGCTCTCCTAGGGGATAAAACCTCCAAAACGGGGACAAAACCCCTCAAAGGAGCCTAAAAACCTAAAAGGAGCTAAAGTTTGAGTGAAAGGGGATAACATCCCAAAAAAGGGATAAATCCCTGACTAGGGGCTTAGAACCCTAAAAAATCTATAAATAGAGGGGTCAGGGTCACTCACAAAACACTCCACTCCCTATCGTTATGCTGCCTGAGTGGATGCCTTGAGACCATTTGCCTCTCAAGCCACCCACATTCCCTCTCCGCCATCTCCCCTTTGAGCCATAGCTCCCCCATTGCCAAGAGATGTGCTTCTCCAAGCTAGGGCATGGTGGCCCATTTCCACCAAAAGAAGGTATAATTTTTTGTGTTGTTTTGTTTATTTGAGTTTTCTAACAGTATTTGTTTGCAGGTTTATTGTTTAACATGTTTTTTCAGGTATTTTGGTTCTAACAGTTGTATGCAGGGCCGTGGAATTTAAACCCTAACTTTGCATGCATAGGGGTTTCTTCATTTCATTTTGTTTTCTATTCTATTTGTTTATTTTTCTTTGCATTCACCACTAGGAACCTATCCTTCCATTCTATAGATGAAAGGTAGCCATTCCTTCCCTGTAGCAAGGGAGAAATCCCTGCTACAGGAGGGTTACCCACAATGACTTGACATGACTTGTTTACATTATAGAACTTCCTGATAGGAACATTGGGGCATGACATGAATCAAATACATTATAGAAACTTCCCAGAATAAACATCGGGGTACAAGAAATAAGATATACAAGTGAATACATTCCAAAGTTACAAATACATCAACACTCCACACCATCCAATTTCGCTCAACTGTTAGTATGATCTAGTTACCAACTCTTTTCCCACTATGGACCCATTCGCTCATGGAGATACTATACCTATAATATTTTATGCTCTATATGAATCATATTATGATATTTCAGAGCCTCATGAGATTTCTTATATATTCATGAAGGTGCTTCATCAAATTGGGAAGACGATTCATGGTTTAATTCATGATATGGAAGCTACACAAAAGCTGATTTTGTTGAGTCTCTAGATGCTCTATGGGAAGGAGTTTGTAGAAAAATTATTTCCCTTATTGATTATGCTTCCATATCAGAGTATGGTTGAATAAAAATCATTCTTATGATTCTCTTCCATCATCAACTGATGACCTTTAATGTGCCTCTCCACATGTTCTTTGCCTACAACACATTGATGCATTGATGCATGATCTTGGCATCCACAACATCTTCACCAAGTCTATTACCAAGAATTTGTTCATTAAATTCATTCAAGTGAAGAAGAAGGCCTATTGAATAAATTTTCATCATCTCTGTGACATTTCCATTCTCGAGGGAGGATTTTCCCATGAGGTTTTGCGTCTTTCCTCATTTTTACATGGACAAATAATTTTTGGTAAGAGGTGACTTGAGCCTTAGTTACGAAGGCCTCAATTTTTGATGTGGTTACACTAAGTAAGGATTAAGGGGGGGTTTTAGAGAATCTTACGACCTAGTACCATGGTAAAATACCACCTAGGACACACTTCATTTGTTTTACACTTATGTTATATGGTCCAAACCTTGGTTATGTTGGTCTAGCAAGGTATATGGGGGTTTTTGACTCATTAATGCACCCAAGTGCATATGTTTTGGTCAAACAAGAGAATGAGAACCCTCATTAATGAAATTTCATTCCCTTGGGTGCTCCCACTCCTTGAAAAAGGAACTAGTTTGACCAGAGGCGTCCATGCATGTATTTGGGTGTTTTTTTTTTCCCTTTTGGGCTGTTAAATGCCTCCTAGAGCCACTCTCACTCACCCATGGAATCCAACATGCCTATCCTACCCCTAGTTATGTCCTAGCATGCTTCACTCATGTTCACATGACCATTCGTGACCATTTTAGGTGGTTTGGGAGCTCATTGTTCAACCTAGGGGGGTTTGAGGTCCAATCTAAACCTGCCACATGTATGCCACCAATATTCCTCCTAAGGATAAAATTTTTCTCCCATTGTATTATAAACATGTACCAGACATATTTACATTATGCATAGTAATAGAAACTCTAGTTATTGGCACAATCTCTATGTGTTAATTTTTCTCTTTTACATTAAACTGCATAATTTGTGAAACTCTTTAGTTGTGAAGATTATCTTAGATAATAGAGCTTGTTGTGAATCATATTTTCACAACTCATATGTTATATTTATGAACAATAGATTCATGAAAAATATAGGAAGCCATAGAGGAAGAAAGTTGAACTGGATCATTTGTTGAATCTTCTACCATTTCTTTATGTACCTGCAAACAACACTCTTTGAAATTCCTTACTTCGACATGATGCAAGAGCATCGTGGCATGCCAGCAATGTGATGAGTTGGTCACATGATGTGGCATATTTTTGATTTGTTTATTTTGCTGAGTTAGATTTTGTTAGCTGTAGGAAGGATTGCGTATCATGACTCCCTGCGTGGAGATCAAGCATTTGAATGCTTGTTTGAGGTAGGGACATTTCTCATCATGCTATGTAGTCATTTGTTTTCAGTTGCAGGACCACTCAACATAGGTGGTCATATTTTTAGCATAAATATACAATTTAGAGATGTAGAGGGGGTTTTCCTCTTCAACATTTAGAATTCCAAGTTGCAGAGAAGAGGATAGACCTGTGTCTGATTCCTGCTTGTAAATATTTTGAAGAGTTGGAAGAAGAGAGATCCAAGCTATGTGAATTTTCCTTTGATTACGTAATACAAGGATTAATCATGTGTTTGTTGGGTTGTTATCCTTTATTCATGTACTGCGTATCTTACAGAGCCAACTTCGGCATTTTCCTAAACACTTTTGTATTTCAGTGAAGTGTTGAATTCACGCATCAAGTTCTTGCTTGAATAGTTTAAGCAAAGTGTAGATGCATGCATAAGGGTGATAGGCTAAAGAATCAGGGTGATTGCAGGCTAGATTGATCAATTCCATGATCAATCGGTGCAACCTGTAGATTTTCTGCCATTAACAAGTTTTGCAGAGAATGAACAGTCAATATTGAGCCCACAGATAAAGATTTGACGGTCCAGAAGAAACTCGCAATGAAAGTTGCGAGGAAGTTAACAGATCCGCAGAGATATGAGAGGTCTGCACCAAAAGTAGATCAACAGTCGAAGTGAAGGCCACAAATATTTGGCGGTTAGTAGAATTGTGGAGAAAAAGTTATGGGGACGCAACTTTGGAAAGTTGGCATCCCACATCTTGCAACCCGCTTATAGAAAATCCGTTGCGGAAACAGAATTGCAGGAAGGAAGTTGCGGGGGAACAATTTGGATAATTGGCATCCCACATCCCGCAACCTGATTATGGGAAGGACGTTGTGGAAATAAAGTTGTAGAGTGCAATGTTGGGTGTTTGAGATCTCGCATCCCGCAACCTGTCCGTGGAAAATCTGTTGCGGAAACAGAGTTGGGGAAAGGCGATTGTGGAGGAAAATTGTGGGGAGGCAAGTTTAGAGCAGAATTTGGCCATTAGGATAAATTTGGTAGTCCTGCTAAGTCTAGGAGCCACCAGATCCTGGAAGTGCTGGTTGGAGTTGGTTGTGATCGAACCACCTGCACCAATTTTGGTATCAGAGCGGGAAGATATTTCCTATTGAGGAATTCCACAGTTGATATTGTGGGTAGAATTTATGAAGGAACAAGAAGGAGCTCATGTGAGAAAGAAGCGTAGCCTTAGAAGCCTGGAAAGAACCAAGAAGAGTGCTCAAGAGGTTCTAGATAGAGGACCATCATTTCAAAAAGAACAAGGGCTGACAGGAGGCTTAGTGATGTAAGTTGTAATAGTATGAAAGAGATCTATTATTACAGAGGCTTAGAGTGAGGTGATGGTTGCACGCATTGGAAGAGAAAGAGGTCATGATAGAGGTCGACCAGGAGGGAATGCAGCAGTTCTAGAGGAAATGAGGGAGTTAAGGGCATTTTTGGAAGCCATGGAAATGAACAGACAAAGAGACCCAGAAGCAGGGGATGTAAGTGAACCTGAGGATGAAGAGAAAAGAGAAGAAGATGCACCTATGCAGGAAACACTAGAGTTAAGATATTTTAGATCTATTCTAGGAGCAACTTCAAGGCCGAGATTGGATTTGGATACCTATGAGGGAAGTATCATCGCGAAGCATATCATTGACTGGATCAGTGAACTAGATAAGTACTTTGAGTATGATGAGGTAGAAGAAGACAAGAGAGTCATATTGGTTATGACGAGTTTGAAAGGGCATGCATCCTTATGGTGGGTTACTGTGCAAACATAAAGAAGGAGGAAGAATAAGCCATTGATAAAAAGTTGGGATAGAACGGTGGCAAAGATGAGGGCTAAGTTCTTTCCCAAGGATTACCAATTTATTCTTTATAGACAAGTACAGAACCTTAGGCATATATTTTTAATAGTGAGGGAGTACACTGAGGAGTTTTACAAAGTAAACCTAAGGGATGGATATGTGGAGGAATCAACAGAGAAGGCTGCTAGATATGTTAATGGTCTAAGGATGGATATCCAAGAAGAGATCAGCATGATATAACCTATAAAAATGGAGGAGGTGTATCAATGTTCCTTAAGGGTAGAAGAAAAGATAGAAAGGAAGCAGAGCTTCAATAGAAGTCGTGGTTCAGCTAGAGGAAGAGGGAAAGAGACTGGAAGAGGAATATTTGTACCACAGAGAGGAGATTCCAATAACTCTATCCAGCAAGAACAACATGGTAGAGGAGGTGATTCTAGCAGAATAGGACCTTACCAAGGAGGTAGAGGTAGAGGAAGAGGTTGAGAAGCTGTTGTTAGATGCTGCAAATGTAATCAGCTGGGACACAAGTCATTTGAATGTCCAGGGAAAGAGGACATAGGACAGAGGGGAGCCTATGTAGCTCAGAATGAGCAGCAGTAGGAAAAAATGACCATAGAGGAAGTCTTTCCAGATACAAGAGAGTCATTGATGATGAACAAGGTCTTGTTGAAACCTGAGAAGGAGCATGCAGATCCTGCTCAAAGAAAATCGTTGTTCAGGAATACATGTAAAGTCCAAGGGAAGTGCTGTAAGATGGTGATTGACAGTGGGAGTACTCATAATCTTGTTTCCATAGAGATGGTGAAAAATATGGGTTTTAAGAATACCAAGCATCCTATTCCATACAAAGTATCTTGGTTACATAAAGGACATCAAATCCTAGTGAGTGAACAATGTGTAGTTGATTTCCAAATAGGTCCATATAAGGACAAGATTCTGTGTGATGTGATGCCTATGGATGTTTGTCATATACTGTTAGGAAGACCATGGAAATTTTATAAGAAAGTAACTCACGATGGTAGGAGTAACTATCATAGTTTTGAGCAGAATGGGATAACACATGTACTTCACCCTTTACAAGAAGGTAGTATAGCAGAACAGTCAGTACCTAAAGATCTAATGTTGTCGAGAAATAAATATTTGCAGCAGGTTGATAAGGAAGAGTTGAACTATGTTGTGGTATGTAAGCCAAGAGTGGTAATGATGAAGACTAGCATGAGGAGGTTCAGGAGATGCCGAGTGAGTTTAGTGACATTATGGTGGATGATTTACCCAATGAATTACCACCAAGGAGGAATATAAGTCATCAGATTGATTTTATTCCAGGAGCCAATTTACCAAGCAAGGAAGCATATAGGTTGACACCTCAAGAGAATGAAGAATTGAGGAAGCAGGTCCAAGGATTATTGGAAAAGGGATTGGTCCAGAAGAGTCTAAGTCCATTTGCAGTACCAGTATTACTAAAACCAAATAAGGATGGTGAGTGGAGGATGTGTAGTGACTCCAGATCAATTAACAAGATTACTACCAGATATAGCTTTCCATTACCAAGGATGGATGACATGATGGATTGCCTAAGTGAGGCAACATGCTTTTCAAAAATAGATTTGAAGAGTGGGTATCATTAGATCAGGATCAGAGAAGGAGATGAGTAGAAGACAACCTTTAAAACAAATGATGGGTTGTATGAGTGGTTGGTCATGGCATTTGGATTGTCCAATGCACCAAGCACTTTTATGAGATTGATGAATGAAGTATTGAGAGATTTCATAGGTAAGTTTGTGATGGTTTACCTTGATGACATTTTGGTTTTTATCCAAACAAAAGAAGAGCATCTAAAAATTTTGAGATATGTTTTAGAGAGGCTGCAATAGGAAAATTCGCTGATAAATGTGAAGAAGTGCACATTCAAGAAGATATAGCTAGTATATTTGGGTTTTGTTATCTCTAGAGAAGGGTTGAAGATGGATCAAGAAAAGGTGCAAGAAATCATTGATTGGCCTTCACCTAGGAACATATTTGAGGTAAGAAGCTTTCATGGATTGGCAAGTTTCTATAGGAAATTTATAAAGAACTTTAGTGGTATTTGTGCATCTATCATTGAGACAATTAAGAAGGATAGAAAACCATTTCAATGGAAATTAGAGGCTGAAAAGAGTTTTCAGTTCTTGAAGAAGAATATCACTAAACAGCCAGTATTGAAGTTACCAGACTTCAATCACCCTTTCCAAGTGAAGTGTGATGCTAGCGGAGTAGCAATCAGAGTTGTACTCAGTCAGGAGGATAGGCCTATAGCGTATGTCATTGAAAAGATGAATGATGCAAAGCAAAAGTATTCATCTTATGATAAGAAGTTTTAAGCTATTGTTCAAGCAATGAAGCATTGGAGACATTATTTAATGCCTAGAGATTTTGTGTTGTATTTGAATAACCAAGCATTGCAGTATATTATGCAGCAACCTAAGTTGAACTTGAAACATGTCAAGTGGGTTGAGTTCTTATAGATATTTACCTTTGTGTTGAAACACATAAGTGGACAGTCAAACAGGGTAGCTGATACCTTGAGTAGGACACTGTTGATTATGCAAGAGAATCAAATCCAAGTCTTGGGATTTGAGCATTTGAGATATTTGTATGAAACTGGAATTGATTTCCAGGAGGCTTATAGGGCTTGTAAGAATCCAGTGGAGGTGGACAGAGAGCCATGGATGGAGTATATACTTCAAGATGGTTTACTCTTTGAGAACAGTAAACTGTGTATACCAAAGTTTTCTATGAGAGAGAACTTGATACAGGAGAAGCACAAAGGAGGTATGGCAGGTCAATTTGGAAGTGATAAAACCATTGGATAGTTGGGGCATCTTTATTTTTGGCCAAGGATGAGGTCTGAAGTTGAGAATTTTGTAAGTAGATGTAGAGTATGCCAGCATGCCAAGGGAAGAAGCTAGAACACGGGATTGTACACACTATTTCCTATTCCAACTAGGCATTGAGATTTTGTGAGTATGGATTTCATTCTGGGTTTACCAAGAACTTAGAGGGGAAATGATTCTATATTTGTTGTTGTTGATAGAATCACTAAGATGGAACATTTCATTCCGTGCTACAAGACTAGTGATGCCACACACATTTCTAACTTGTTCTTTGATGAAGTGGTGAAACTACATGGTTTACCTAGAAGCATTGTATCAGACAAAGATGTGAAGTTCACATGTCATTTCTAGATAACCTTGTTGAAGAAGTTGGGTACCAGACTGAATTTGAGTTCAGCATATCACCCATAGTCTAATGGACAGACCAAAGTAGTCAATAGGAGTCTGGGAAACATGTTGAGGATTTTGATTGGGGAGAGTCCTAAGTAGTGGGACAGAGTATTAGCTCAAGCTGAGTTTTCCTATAATGATTCACCAAACATGAGTACATGGATGATTCCATTTCAAGTTCTGTATGGAATGCATCCACGAGGGGTGTGTGAACTTCGTGACTTAGTTCAATTGGAGAAATGAAGTGTTGATGGAGAAGAGTTTTCTATGAGCATCAATGATCTCTAGGAGCAAGTGAAAGAAAGGATACAACAGAGTAACACCAATTACAAGGCCAGAGAAGATTCCAAAAGGAGAGAAAATAACTATGAAGTAGGAGGTTTGGTATTAGCATATCTGAAGAGGGATAGATTTCCAAAAGGGGAGTATAACAAGATGAAGATGAAGAAGATTGGACCCTGTAGAATACTCAGGAAATCCTCAGCAAATTCTTATAAGTTAGAGATTCCTACAAGAGTGGGTATTTCACCAATATTTAATGTATAAGATATATATCCTTATGTAATAGGTGACACTAGAACCTTTGCATAAGGTGAAGATCCTAATGAAGACTTACAATGGGTGGGGCATATGCCTATGGCACAACCATTGGAAGTTGAGGCCATTCTGGACACTAAAGTAGTAAAGAGTACAAGGAAGAAGGACTATCTAGAGTATTTGGTCAAGTGGAAGAAGTGACCAACAAAGGATTATACTTGGATGAGCGCTGCAGAGTTGGAAGCCAAGGGTTTCACGGTAGCTGATCTAATGAACATGGGTTCATAATTTTTTCTACCTTGCGAGTCTGATGTAGGAGCATCGTGGCATGCCAGCAATGTGATGAGTTGGTCACATGTTGTGGCATATTTTTTATTTGTTTATTTTGCTGAGTCAGAGTTTGTTAGCTGTAGGAACTATTTTGTATCATGACTCCCTACATGGAGATCAAGCATTCAACTCTTTGTTTGAGACAGGGATATTTCTCATCATGCTATGTAGTAGTTTGTTTTCAGTTGCAGGACCACTCAATAGAGGCGGTCATAGTTTAGAATAAATGGACATTTTAGAGATGTAGAGGGGGTTTTGCTCTTTAGCATTTATAATTTTGAGTTGCAGAGAAGAGGACAGACCTGTGTCTAATTCCTACTTGTAAATATTTTGAAGAGTCGGAAGAAGAGAGATCCAAGTTGTGTGCATTTTCCTTTGATTTCTTAATAGAAGGATTAACCGTGCATTTGTTGGGTTGTTAGAATTTATGCATGTACTGTGTTGAGTTGTGTATCTTATAGAGCTGACTTCAGGATTTTCTTGAACACTTGTGTATTTTAGTGAAGTGTTGAATTCATGCATCAATTTCTTGCTTGAATAGTTGAAGTAAAGTGTGGATGCATGTATAAGGGTGATAAGATAAAGAATCAGGGTGATTGCAGGATGGATTGATTAATTCCATGATCAATCGATGCAACCCATATATTTTCTTCCATTAATAAGTTTTGCAAAGAATGAACGGTCAATATTGAGCCCGCAGATAAAGATCTGATGGTCCAAATGAAGCCCACAATGGAAGTTGTGAGGAAGTTAACATATCCGTAGAGATCTGAGAGGTCTGCACCAAAATTAGATCAACGGTCAGAGTGAAGGATGAAAAGATATGACGGTCAGGAGAATTGTAGAGAAGAAATTGTGGGGAAGCAACTTTGGAAAGTTGGAATCCTACATCCCGCATCCTGCAACCTACTTGCAGAAAATCCATTGCAGAAACAAAATTGCGGGGGAACAATTTGGATAACTGACATCCCGCATCTCGTAACCCGATTGCAGGAAGGACGTTGCAGAAAGAAATTTGTGGAGCACAACATTGGGTGTTCGAGATCCTGCATCCCACAACCTGACTGTAGAAACTCTGTTGCGGAAACAGAGTTGCAGAAAGGCGATTGCAGAGGCAAATTGTGGGGAGGCAATTTTAGAGTAGAATTTGGTCATTAGGCTAAATTTTGCAGTCCTGTTGAGTGTAGGATCCACCAGATCCTAGAAGTGTTGGTTGGGGTTGGTTATGATCGAACCACCTGCACTATGACATTATGATTAAGAAAGGCTAAAAGGAGAAACAAAATGACCAAAGGCAATAACTGGAAGAAACAGTGGAAATTGTTTCGCATCATACTAGCTTTGATACCATGTAATATTTTGGAATGGACAACATCGCAATGAAATTTTTGAGTCTTGTGAGATTCTAACCTATATATATGGAAATTAATCCCAAGCTTAGATCAATTGAACTCACAAAATTGCTTGAAAAATATGCAAGATACACTCAAAAAATGAGACTGGATATGTTGAATAAAACAAAATGTTGTTATATTAGTTTACACTAGAAAACCTTATATAGAAATAGGTCATCCAAACATGTAGATACCTCAAGGATTTGAATGCATAAATATGGAATTCAAATCAGTACAAAAGCAAGCTTACTAAACTAGTCAAAATCCCAAATAGGTGCATAAAACACTTTCCTAATATGTCAAGAGGCTCACGAATTGGATGAATGAGTTGTTACAATTGATAAGTGAAGGAAAGTGAACTAAATCATGCTTTGAGTTGAGGAAATGAGGAGGGTGATTTGTGAAAAAAACAAGGCCCCTTTCCTTAAAAGTAGCTTTACATTTTCCCTTAAAACTGCTGAAAAAGTAGGAAACTATGAATAAGGTAGGAATGTGCACTTTCTAAACTGGGCAGTCTAATGTCTTGTCAACATAATATCGAGAATATTTACAAAGAGCTCTTGGAGGTATTTTTGATAAGTTTGACCACAAAAATACAAGTGGATGGAACTAGCTAGTGTACGACCTAGGAATTTAATAAAAAAGATTAAATTTTATATCCCAAGTATGGGAATGGGTTTTTCCTATTCCAACAAGATATAGATAGAAAAAAAAATATCACTTACAATTATTTTCACAAAGAGATAGCAAGAATAGAGAAGAAATATTGGATAAAACACTAGAGGAAAGTCACTCCAGTGGGAAGTTTTCTACTCTGTTTATTGAGAGAAAACCCAATACAATATATAGTAATTATTACATGAAATACCTTGGGTAAATATCATGGGATACCAAATACCATGGGTCCAACAAACCATATGAGTATGTCGCATTAATGTTGGCTTATCTTGACTAATTCCCCCAATCTATGACATTATGCCAAGTGTAACTCCAAGTAGTGGCCATAATGAGGTGAAATGAACCTAGATGGACCATGAAGTTGTTAGGATAGTCAAAAAGTGTGAAAGGAACCATCATGGGGGTGCTATAGGTGGTTTAATGGCTTGGTTTTGGTCTAGCAATGAGAAAATTGACCAAATATGCAAGAGGGCACACCTAGTTTCCTTAAAATAGGGAAATGCAATAACTACCCCATAAATGTAGCATAGAGTAGTGCATTGACTCCATAGAATAAGGAAAATAATGGGTAAGTGGAAAAACAATATTTTATGGCATAACCACTACTCTAAGTGAGTCAAATGTCTATAAAATAGGATCCAAGACACTAGACTAGGAACTAGAACCATTTTCACATGGAATAACTTACACTAAACACTTGGAACCTTATGCAAGATTATTAACCAAGGTCTAGATGGAAAATATGTTCCAACACCCCCCTTAAGCCAAAATGTTTGTGAGAAATTATCGAGTTCCCAAGAAACAAGGGTTATGTTCACCCTTCAAATTATTAATCCATATGAATTGAGGAAAGAGTAAAAACCACATGGGGAAAATCCTCCCTAAAAACTGGACATGAAAGAGAAACCGAAGTTGTATACACTCCAAACTAGATGAATATGTCTGGAGGAATATTACTCTTGGAAAGAAAAGGAATGTGCTCAACCAACTTAGGAATATGTATAGTTGCATGATGAATCTTGGGACCATGTAGAACAACTGGAATGCACTGATAGGAGAGTGAAGGATTCTCTTTAGACTTGAACTTCAAACCAACCAGGGTGCCATTTCCAAAAGAGTCTTGAAGTGCTTGAGAACAAGTGACCCCAAGCGAATCATAAGGACCTTGAAGCATCAAATTCAAAAGAAGGTTGTAATTAGCTCCAAGAAGGTGGAACAAGAGTCCCAAATGTGGCATTGTGATGGATAAGGATTCTCCTTCTTCTGTGGAACTCTGCAAATCAATGCTAGAAATCTTATAGGAATACATAAAAAACATGGATCTAAGGAGAGTCAATTCTACAACTCCATGCTTTGATACCTCTTCTAAAACATCCAAAGGATCACTCTTTCGCACACTAGAGTAGTCAATAAAATAATAATGGAAGAACAATTATGAGAGATGGAATACCTTTTCTTCAACAATATTGATGGCACCAACTTGTATGTTATCTTCAAGAAAAACAGAGGAGGCCACAAAGGAAGAAAGTTGAACTAGATCATTTGTTGAATCTTATACCATTTATTCATGTACTTGCAAACAAACACTTTGAAATTCCTTACTTTGACAGTATGCTTAAGAAAGTCCAAAAGGAGAAACCAAATGACCAAACGTTATAATTGGAAGCAACAATGGAATTTTTTTTGCATCAAACTAGCTTTGATTCCATGTAATATTTTGGAATGCACAATATCACAACAAAAGTTCTGAGTCATGTGACCTTCCATCCTAGATCTAAATGGAAAAAACAATATCCCTTCGAATGATTTGCATAAAGATATAAAAATAATAGAGAAGAAATCTTGGATATAACACCAGAGAAAAATCACTCCAGTGGGAATTTTTCCACTCTGTTTATAGAGAAAAAAACCCTATACATTATATAGGCATTATTACATGAAATAAATTGGGTAAATACCATGTTCTACCAAATACCATAGGTCCAATAAACCATATGAGTAGCTCACATTTATGTTGGCTTATCTTGACTAAGTCCCCCAATCTATGACATTGTGCCAAGTGTAACTCCAAGTAGTGGCCATAATTAGGTGAAATGCAACTAAATGGACCATGAAGTGGTTAGAATAGTCAACAAGTGTGAAAGGAACCATCATGGGGGTTCTATATTTGGTTTATTGTTGGTTTTGGACCATTAATGAGCAAATTGATCAAATCCTCAAAAGGGAGCACCCAGTCTCCTTAAAAGAGGGAAATGCAATAACTACCCCATAAATGTAGCATAAATTAGCGCATTGAATCCATAGAATAAGGAAAAGAGTGGGTAAGGGGAATTTTTTTTTATGGCATAACCACTTGTCTAAATGGGTCAAATGTGGATAAACTAAGAGCCAAGACGCTAGACTAGGAACTAGAACCATTTTCACATGGAACAACTTATACTAAACACTTGGAACCTTATGCAACATTCTTAGTTAAGGTCCATATGGGAAATATGTTTCAACACCCCCCCTTAAGCCAAAATGTTTGTGAGAAATTATTGAGGGCCGAAGCAACAAGGCTTATGGTCACCATTTATATTATTAATCTATATGAACTAAGGAAAGAGAAAAAAAAACATGGGGAAAATCCTCCCTAAAAAAGTGGACATAAAAGAGAAACCAAAACTGTATACACTCCAAACTAAATGAATATGTTTGGATGAATATTCTTCTTGGGAAGAAGAGGAATGTGCTCAACCAACTCAGGAATATGTACACTTTCATGATGAATATTGGGACCATGTATGTTAGATAAATAATCCACATCAGTAAATGATCTCATAGCTTAGGAAACGTTTTATTTTCTTCCATGCAATGTTCTATGGTCTAGACGTAGAGTATTGACCATTTACCCACAGTTGATGCACTCCAGGTTGATCATTATGACAGTTGAGGAACTCTAAGTTGATAATTATAACTAGGAGGAGCCCTCATTGATGACATATTACCTTGTTTGTTTGCCCCTTCCCCAATTTTAGGGATAATGTTTGACAAGAGGCGCTAATGCATGATTTAGGTAGTTTTTGGCCTTCCTTGGGAATTTATTTCGTCCTAAAGCCACTCCCACTCACCCATGCCTTCCATGCCTCCATTTATGTTCCATAATGCCTCAACCATGTTGACACATGCATTCATGACTGTTTGGGATGATTAGGAAGCTGATTGCTCCACCTAGGGGGGTTTTGGGGTCAAATCATGGTTTGACACTTGCATGCTTACAAATGGCCTCGAATGCCTCACAATTTTTCCCTATTGTAATATATATGTGATCCATACATAGTTACATGTTGGAAAACCATAATAGTATTTCTTATTGACCCCATGTGTGTATGTAATTTTCACTCTTTCAGTTATTTTGTGCATATTTTGTGAACAATATCAAATTGTGAGAGTTTATTTGGATCCTAGATACATATATGATTCAATTATCACATTGTATCAGATCTATTTGGGGTTGAAAATCCAATCCATAGTGTTTTATTTACTGTTTGAGATATTTTCTAGATAGATTTGAGTGTTTGTTTGTAGGTACTTTTCAACAGTTTGTCACCAAGAGTAATAGGAGAAATGGATCATAACCATGTCTTATTGACCCCATTAAACTATTTCAAATGAAAGGCTGAAATGGTGATCCAGATGAAGTTGAAAGTCCTTTACAAGGTCACCATGGGGACTGAGGTTAAACCAAACTCTACCATGGAGAAATCAAAGTTCTTCAACATGCTTAATGAAGTATTTGAAATGCTTTGTCTCAGCATTTTGGGAGACTTACTCTTCAATGTATACATTCTATCAAATCCCAATGAAGTATGGCTCAAGATTAAGGAATTTTTCAGGAAGACTGGTGAGATGAGAGGTCACCAGCTTGAAAATGAGCTCATCTCCTTGAGTCTAGCTCATTTTGAGACAATCTAGGACTTCTTCACCAATTTCAAGTCGTTAGTACTTCATATCAAGAAATGTGGAATCAAAAAGAAGGAGGAACAACTCATACTGTCCATACTTTCAAAGCTAGGGCCAAAGTACTTAGTGTTCATAAGTACTTTCCACTCTAGCAAGATCACAACTAAAAAATGGCGCATGCCATCACTGGCTGACTTTATGGAGTCACTAAATCAAGAGAAATATAATCTAGTGCATATGGGAACCATAAAATCTAGTAAATACCAAGATCTTTCTATAGGAGTTTTGAATCCATCCAAAGGCAATAAGAAAGCCAAGGATTCGAATAAAAAGTACAAGAAGAAGCAAGAAAGACCCAAATATTAAAATGGAGGTTCGAATCCTTGCAAGGACAAGGACAAGAAGAAGTAGGAGAAGACCAAATGCTCCTACTGTCACAAAGGGTGGAATCCAATGAGTGCATGCATGAAGAAAAACAAAGACATGATGGCACATGTGTTGGAGAAGAACAACATCCCACTACTTATGGGTGCAAGGAAGAAGGATGGAGGTTCAAACTCAAACAACAAAGAGAGGTGTCATGCATTGATTGGTGGTTCTTCAAACTCTTCTTTCTTCATCATTGATTCAAGAGATTCAAGGAATATGGCCTCTATAAAATATTTCTTCTCATCCATGTGTTCTGACAGTGGTCCAACTGTTCGAATGGGTGATGATCCAAAGATCCAAGCCAAATGGATTGACATGATCGATCTTGAATATGGGTACTTCAACAATAATTTGTTGGTACCAGACTTGGAAGTGAACCTACTCTTAGTTTACCAAATGAATCATGCTGGTGAAGCCAAGAGAGTAACTTTTACTCCAGACACAGTGGATATAGCTGAAATCTCTACCAACAAGGTGGTTTCATTGGGCTCTATTGATCATCAAGCAAGAATGTACAAGTTCTCTCATTTCCTTCCCCAATCCATAGGGAATATGATCCTGACTCATGACAATGAGACAAGCAAGGTGTGGCATGAGATATATGGCCATATAAACTACATGTACCTCCAGGAATTGAGAAAACAAGGCACGGTGGAAGGGATTCCTTCTATCAAGATCTCCAATGACACATGCATAGGATATGTAGTGGGAAATCATCCAAAGCACATCTATGAGAAAGGAAAAGCAAGGATATCTACTCAATTACTTTATTTGGTGCATCAATTTATTATTGTTCCTCTTCCCACAACCTCTTATGGAGGATCAAGGTATGTGTTGACCTTCATAGATGATTTCTCAAGGTTTTGCTGGGTATACTTTCTCAAACTCAAATCTGAAGTTTTTGAGAGTCTCAAAGTTTGGAAATCCCTGGTTGAGAATGCATGTGGGATTAATATCAATTTCCTCTAGAATGATAATGGAAATGAGTATGCGAATGCAATTTTGTATCAGCTCTGTGAAGAATGTGTCATCCAAATGCAGCATTTGGTGCCCTACACACCACAACAAAATGGTGTGGCAGAGCGCAAAAATGTGACACTCAAGGAGATGGAAACCTATATGATTGAAGCCAAGGATTTGAATACTAAGATATGGGAGAAGCCATAAAATATGCTGCATATGTTCAAAAATATCTCCTCACAAATCAATGGATGGAAAAACACCATATGGGGCTTGGTTTGATCACAAGCCAAATGTTTCTCGATTCAGGGTATTTGGCTCAAAGAATTGGGATATGATTCCTCCAGAGAAGAGAAAGGCATTGAAATCTCAAATAAAGGAGTCCATAATTGTTGGATACAATGAATATTCAAAGGACTACAATATCTTTTATCCCTCATCTCAAAAGACCTTCATTGAAACGTGTGTGCAATTCAAAGAAGAACTCATGCCAGAGCTCGAACTAGCCCCCGGGGAATACTCAAATACTCCACTCCAAGATGATGTAAGTGATGAATTTATTTCTAATATTTATAATTATTATATTTATGAATATGATGATGAAGATAATGTCTCACTTTTTCGACCCAAATGGAATGAGAAAACCATTGAAGCAACAGGGGATTTAGATGGCAATCCACTAGATCCTAGAAATATTAGATCACAATTTCACACTGCTTTCTATGCATGTGAAGTGAATATTGGTAATATATGCTTCATTATGGTTGGATATGATCCTAAATAATATTAGGAAGCATCAATTGGACCAATATGGAAAGCAACCATGCAAGTTTTAGAATAATCAACCCATAGTTACCTACATTAGACATTAATTTAGTTATTTTTGTCTTGTTACCTAGTTTCCTAGATTCCATTCTATGCTAGTTGCCTTCTACATGTCCTAGAATTCAACACATTCTAAATATGAGTCATGGAGCACTTAGGAAACATCCTAGAAACCCAATTTAGCATGTCTTCTTTATTCTAGATTCTCTAAAGTACATATCTTCTTTTTCTGAAAAGTTGCCTTGTTTTATTTCTGATTTAAGGCAAAAGGAAAAGATAGACTAGGTGTAGTTGCCTTGTTTTTTTCCCACATCATCCTCCCTCATTTTATACAAATAATTGCATGTATGATTTTTATTTCCATCCCTATTTATATTTCCCACTTGACTTAGACAATTTGTGAGCATCTACCTAGATTTGGAAACTGCTTTATGCACCTATAGGGGATTTGACTAGTTTTGGTAAGCTTGCTTTTTGACTATTTTGAATGGAATATTTATGCATTCGGTTATCTAATGTAATTATATATTACATCATTCGATTAATTCAAAATATTGGCTATTGTACACTTACTCAATACAGATTAGTGTTATGCTCCAATTTCAGTCTCCTTTGGTGTGAATTTTGCATGTTTGATTAGCAATTTGTGAGTGTAATTGTTGTATCTCTTGGGTTCAATTTCCACATGGTATCAGAGCCTTTGTAAATCGATTTCTCTCCTTCCAAATTGTTATTTCAGGTTTGAGATCATTGACTGGGAGCGCATTCTGCTAACTGGAGGGCACAGTTTCTGAGCTATGGACCAATATCAGAAGATCATCTTGACTCCATTCAATTTCTATGAGTGGAAAGTTGAGATGGAGATATTGTTGAGAGTGAAAGGTCTCTACAGTGTGACTATGGAAACTAAGGTAGAGTCCAATGTAGCTACAGAAAATTAAATGGCACAATAGGAGGGATGAGGCCTATGATCTTTTGTGTCTAAGCATTTCAAGAGACCTCCTCTTCCATCTTGATGGATTGACATCACCTAATGACATGTGGGATAAGCTAGAAGATATTTTTGGAAAGACAAATGAGATGAGAGGACATCAAATCAAGAATGAGCTGATCTCCTTGAGTCTCAGTAGCTTCGAATCATTGCAACTCTACTTTTCCAATTTTAAGGCCCTTGTTTTGCAGTTGAAACAGTGTGGGATTGAAAGGAAGGAAGAAAAACTAGTTTTGGCCGTACTCTCTAAGCTTGGTCATGACTATTAAGTGTTTTTTTTTACCTTCCATGCCACCAATTTGACAGCTCGATCCTAGAAGATGCCTAATCTTGCGGAGTTCATGTAATCCCTCACACAAGAGAAAGATAAGTGGGTGATGATGGGCACCATCAAACCTTCCAAAGACCAAGATTTGGTTTATGGAGATTCAAGGGTGGATTCAAAAAGCAAGAAAAAAGCTAAAAATCCACCTGAACAAAAGAGAGACAAGAACAAGTCTCAAGACGAGGCCCAAGGTTCCAAGAAAAACTCGCAGAAGAAGAAGAACAAAGGAGAAATGAGCAAGTGCGCATACTGCAGTAAGAGATATCATCCTGAGAGCTCTTATATGAAGAAGAAAATTGACATGTCGACCCAAATCCTAGAGAAGAATAACATATCGCTTCCTGATTGCTCAAAGAAGAGGGAAGGAGGATCAAATTTCAGAGGATAGAGAGAGAGAGAGTAAATGCCTTGGTTGCTGGCACATCAAGCTCACTTAGCTTCATCATAAACTCTGAAGCTTCTAGACATATGGTTTCGACAAAAGATACATTCTCCTCTCTTGACATGTCAAAAGGTCCACCAATAGTTTTGGGAGATGACTCTCTCACTGGTAGTTTGGGGAAGGGAAGGATTGATATTGACCATGGTAAGTTCAATAATGTTTTGTATGTTCTAGGTATTGCCTCTAATCTCTTGTCAGTGTATCAGATGACTAATCCGGGGTCTCCAAAGAAGGTTATGTTCTCCCCTAATGATGTTGAAATCACTGATATTTCAAATGGTAAAGTCATATCAAAAGGTTTTGTTGATCACACTTCGAAGGTATACAAGTTTTCCCATTTTCTACCTTACTCAAACCCCTCTACTCTTCTGATTCATGCTAATGAAGCAAGCAAGATTTGGCATGAAATATTTGGCCATATTAACTACAAGTATCTTTCTGATTTGAGTTAAAAACATATGGTAATAGGGTTAACCAAGATCAAGTTTTCTAAGGGAGTCTGTCAAGGTTGTATCCTAGGAAAACAACCAAAGCACAAGCATGATAAAGCTAGTCATGAGAGAAACTCTACACCTCTTGAGCTGATCCATAGTGACATTGCTGGTCCATTCCATCATATGTCCATGAGTCAAGACAAATATGCATTGAAATTCATAGATGAATTCTCTAGGTATTGTTGGGTTCACTTCCTAAAGCATAAATCTGAATTTTTTGACCTCTTCAAAGTCTTTAGAGCCTTGGTTGAAAACCAGTCTGGGAGGAAACTCAATATCGTCAGATCTGAAAATTGTGGTGAGTATGTCAAGTTTGAGTTCATTCAGTATTGTAAAGATGTAGGTATTCATATGTAGCATTTGACCCCTTACACACCAAAACAAAATGGTGTTGCTGAGAGAAAAAACAGATCACTAAAGGAGATGGAAACCTACATGATGGAGGCTAAGACTTTGCCACCAAAGTTTTGGGATGAGGCTATAAAATATGCATCCTACATCAAGAATAGGGTTCATCATAAGAAGCTTTAAGGTATTACTCCTTTCGAAGCTTGGAGTGGCCACAAGCCAGATGTGACCCATTTTAGGATTTTTGGCTCAAAGGCTTGGGCTAGAATTCCAACTGAAAAGAGGAAGGCTTTGCAACCCCAAATCCAAGAGTTCCTATTTGTTGGGTATTCTAAATATTCAAAAGGGTACAATCTGATAAACTTGAGCACTAACAAATATTTCATTGAAATAAATGTTCAGTTCCAAGAAGAGCCTTTAGCAGTAGTTGAAGTTGGAGAGTCCTCTTCACCACTAGAACCATTGATTGTAAATGAAGAGACTAATGAGTTTGATGGTTCTGATATTTCTGATAATGATGATTTTATTGAAGATACAAAACAGTCCTACAAGATCAAAATAGGCAGCAAATACCATTCATGCAGCTGGGGAACTAGCTGGAAATCCTAGTGACACTAGGAGGACTAGATCTCAATTTGAGAGTGCCTTTGCGTGAAAGATACTCTATTTTATGAGAAGTGATATCTAATGGTTGAATCAGATCCATAGACATATGAATATGCAACACATGATCCAATATGGAAAACAACCATGAAAGAAGAATTCAGCTTGCTCCAGAAGAACAACACTTGGGAACTGGTTGATCTTCCCCCAGGGAGGAAGCTAGTTCAATGTAAGTGGGTTTTCAAGACTAAGTTTGATACTGATGGTTCAAATTTGAAATATAAGGCAAGAATGGTAGCCAAGGGATACTCACAAGTACATGGTATTGACTACAATTAAATCTTTGCAACAGTGGCAAAGATGGACTCCATAAGGCTAGCTCTAGCCATTGCAGCTTCGAAGCAGTGGGAGGTACATCACATGGATGTGAAGTGTGCATTCATAAATGGAGATCTCATTGAAGATATTTACATGCATAAACTTGAAGGGTTTGTTTCTAATCCATATTTAGTGTGCAGGTTAAAGAAATCATCGTATGGGCTCAAGCAGGCCCCCAGGGCTTGGTATGCCAAGATTGATGGCTTTTTGATATCACTGAGTTTTGTTCGATGAAAGTATTATCCTAATTTATATTTGAATATGATTCATGGTTATTTGATGATTATTATTTTGTATGTGGATGACCTACTGATTACAGGAAGTTCCAAGAAATATATTTCCTCCTTGAAGGATGCAATGAACCATGCATTTTCTATGACAGATTTGGGATTGTTGAGCCAATTCTTGGGTCTCGAAATTGCTCAATCCCAACATGGAGTCAAATTACATCAGTACAAGTATTCTTTGCATTTTATGAACAAGTTCAACATGAAATATTGCAATCCAATCAATACTCCCCTCCTTTTAGGATTTAAGCTTGAAGAAGTAGGTTCTTCTCCTATGGTAAATAATACACTGTATAGGCAGTTGATTGGGTGTTTGATTTATCTTACACACATTCGACCTGATATATATTATGCAGTTAGTGTGGCTTCGAGATACATGGATCATCCTCATGAGATCCACTGGAGAGCATCAAAAAGGATTCTAAACTTTGTTCAAGGAACAATAACTCATGGGATCTTCTACAAAGCAAAATCTGATCTTGATTTGATTGGGTTTACTGACAGTGATTGGGAAGGTGACAACACAGATCAAAAGTCTACATTAGGATATGTGTTTATGCTTATAGAAGAACCAATCAGCTGGTTAAGTAGGAAGCAGAGTGCCATAGCACTCTCATCTACTGAAGCAGAGTATAGAGGAGTTGTAAATGCAACAACTCAATGTTTGTGGTTGCAGGGGATACTTGGAGAATGTGGCTTCGAATCAGAGTTTTCAACTATTATCTACTTTTATAATAAGAGCACCATTCAAATATGCAATGATGCATTTCAGAGACAATGAGCCAAGCACATTGAGATCCATATGCACACATTAGACAGCTTGTGCATGATGGTACCATTGATCTACTCTTCTGTGCATCTTCAGAACAAGTAGTAAACATCTTCACCAAAGTTTTTTTTGAGAAGACATTCAACAATATCAAATCACTACTGGGGATTTCTGATCATGCTATGAAGCATGATTGATGACAAGATTTCCAAATTTTGTTTTTCCTGTCCATGTTTAAAGGAGGATTTTCCCACTGGGTTTTTGCCTCTTTCCTTGGTTGTATGGACAAGCAGTATGTAAAGGGTGACTAAGCCTTGTTTCTAGGACCTATATTTTTTTGATATTTACTCATAAAGTCAGGAGGTGTTAGAATAATAAACCCATAGTTACCTACATTAGACATTAATTTAGTTATTTTTGTATTATTATCTAGTTTCCTAGATTCCATTCTATGCTAGTTGCATTCTACATGACCTAGAAGTAAACACATGATAAAACTGAGTCATGGAGTGTTAGAATAATCAACCCATAGTTTACTACCTTAGACATTAATTTAATTATTTTTGTCTTATTTGCCTAGTTCATGTGTCCCACCTTGTGCAAGTTGTCATTTACCTATCCATAGTGGTCAAACTTGCCTTATTTGACTCATGTAGTGCTTGGGAAACCTCAAGGAATCAATTATGCTTTATTCCTAGCCTCCTAGGCACCCTTCTGCTTTTTCTGCTTTATTCCCTGCTTTTTCAGTGTTTTAAGGCAAATGGAAAAGCTTGACTAGGTGAGGTTGACTAGTTTTTTGTCCTACACATCCTACTCTCTTTTTTCCTTGGAAAAGAATGTATGAGTTGTTATTCCATCACTCTTTAGCTTTCCTAATCCATTTTTCTAATTTGTGAGCTCCATGACAGATTTGGGATCAGATTTTTACACCTATGGGGGATTTGCTTATTTTTAGTAAGCATGCTTTATGCTAGATTCGAATTGATCCTCATGCATTCAAATCCCTGATGTATTTTATTTATTCAACAACCTATTATGTTATAGGGTTGGATATTGTACACTGAGTTAATACAGTTAAGTGTTCAGCTCCAATTTCAGTCTCTTTTGTGAGTGATTTTGCATGATCAATTGTTAATTGTTGCGAGTAAAATTAATATATCACTGGGTTCAATTTACACATGGTATCAGATCCATTGTAGATCAATTTCTCTCATTCAAAATTGTTTTGCAGGTTCGACATCAGTGACTGGGAGCCTTCTACTGATAGCCGGGACAGATTTTCTAAGCTATGGATCAATCACAAAAAACTATCTTGACTCCCTTCAATTTATTTGAATGGAAAGAAGAGATGGAGATACTATTGAGAGCGAAAGGCCTCTACAGGGTGACTATGGCAACAGAAGCAGAGCCCAATACAGCTGCAGAGAAGATAAAATGGCACAACAGGAGGGATGAGGCCTATGGTCTCCTGTGTCTGAGTATTTCCAGAGACCTCCTTTTCCATCTTCATGGATTGACATCACCGAATGAAGTATGGGAGAATCTTACGGATCTTTTTGGAAAGACAGATGAGATGAGGGGACATCAAATCGAAAATGAGCTGATTTCTCTGAGTCCAAATAGCTTTGAATCCCTGCAGCTATATTTCTCCAAGTTCAAAGCAATTGTTTTGTAGCCGAAACAATGTGGGATCGAAAAGAAGGATGATCAGCTCATCCTGTCCATTCTCTCGAAGCTAGGACCTGACTATTCAGTGTTTGTTTTGACCTTCTATGCCACAAAACTGATAGCTCAAACCTGGAAGATGCCTAGCCTTGCAGATTTCATGGAATCTCTCACACAAGAACAGGATAAGCTGGTGATGATGGGCACCATCAAAACATCCAAAGATAAAGCTCTGATTGCTGGAGATTCAAATGTGGATTCAAAAAGCAAAACGAAAGCTAAAAATCCACCTGAGAAAAAGAGAGACAAGAAACAGTCTCCAGAGGAGCCACAAGGTTCCAAGAAGAACTACCAGAAGAAGAAAAACAAAGGTGAAATGAGCAAGTGCGCATACTACAATAAGGGAAATCACACTGAAAGCTCTTGTATGAAGAAGAAAATAGACATGCTGACCCAACTCCTGGAGAAGAATGGCATCTCCCTTCCAGAAAGCTCAAAGAAGAGAGAAGGAGGATCAAGTTCAGATGACAGAGAGAGAGTTCATGCATTGGTTGCTGGCACATCAAGCTCACCCAGTTTTATCATTGATTCAGGAGCTTCAAGACACATGGTTTCGACCAAGGAGGCCTTCTCCTCACTTAACATGTCGAAAGGACCACCTATAGTACTGGGAGATGACTCTCTCACTGAAAGTTTGGGCAAAGGGAGGATTGATATTGATCATGGTCAGTTCAGCAATGTGTTGTATGTGCCTGGTCTTGCCTCCAAATTCTTGTCAGTGTACCAGATGACTCACACTGGGTCTCCTAAGAAGGTCATATTCTCCCCTAATGAAGTTGAGATCACAGAGATATCAAGTGGTAGAGTCATTGCAAAAGGAGTTGCAAATCATGCTCAAAAGGTATACATGTTCTCACACTTCCTACCCTACTCAAACCCCTCTGCTCTTTTGATTCATGCTAATGAAGCCAGCAAGCTTTGGCATGAAAGATTTGGCCACCTAAATTACAAGTATCTTTCTGATCTTAGTGAAAAAGAGATGGTCATAGGGTTGCCCAAGATAAATTTTTCCAAAGGAGTTTGCCAAGGTTGTATCCTACGAAAACACCCAGAGCATAAATTTGAGAGAGCTAGTCATGAGAGAACCTCTGCACCCCTCGAGCTGATCCACGGTGATGTTACTGGCCCATTCCCTCATATGTCCATGAGTCAGGCCAAATATGCATTGAATTTTATTGATGAATTTTCCAGGTATTGCTGGGTTTACTTCCTGAAACACAAGTCTGAAGTTTTTGGCCTCTTCAAAGTCTTTAAGGATTTGGTTGAAAACCAGTCTGGGAGGAAACTCAAGGTCCTCAGATCTGACAATGGTGGTGAGTATGTCAAGTCTGAGTTTATTAATTATTGTGCAGATGCAGGTATTTAGATGCAGCATTCTATCCCTTACACACCACAGCAAAATGGTGTTGCTGAGAGGAAGAACAGATCACTGAAGGAGATGGAAACATGCATGATGGAGGCCAAAAATTTGCCACCAAAGTACTAGGCCGAAGCTATCAACTGTGCAGCCTATATTCAGAATAGGGTGCCTCATAAATAGCTTGATGGCATGACTCCCTTTGAAGCATGGAGTGGGCACAAACCAGATGTGACCCATTTTAGGATTTTTGGCTCAAAGGCTTGGGCTAGAATTCCAACAGAGAAGAGGAAGGCTTTGCAGCCCCAAAGCCAAGAGTGTTTTTTTGTTGGATACTCTGAAGATTCAAAAGGGTACAAGCTGATAAATTTGAGCACAAACAAAGCCTTCATCGAAAGGTGTGTTCAGTTTGAAGAAGAACCCCTTGCAGCAGTGGAAGTTGGAGAAGCCTCTTCTCCACCTGAACCTCAGGAAGTAAGTAAAGAGTTTGTTGAACATGATGATTCTGATTTTTATAATGGATATGAGTTTATTGCAGACCCTAACAGCCCTAAAAGGCCAAAATGGGCAGCCAAGACACTACATGCAGCAGGAGAGCTAGCTGGGGATCCCAATGACCCAAGGAGGACCAGATCTCAATTTGAGAGTGGTCTATGCATGAAGGATCCTATGTTTTCTGAAAAATGCTATTTGATGGTGGAGTCTGATCCTCAAACATATGAATAAGAAGTAGGAGAACCAAGATGTCAAACAACCATGAAGGAGGAGTTCAACTCACTCCAGAAGAGCAACACATGGGAGCTAGTGGATCTTCCCCCAGGGAGAAAGTTAGTCCAGTGTAAGTGGGTCTTTAAGACCAAATTTGCTGCTGATGGTTCACCACTGAAGTAAAAGGCCAGATTTGTAGCCAAGGGCTACTCACAAGTTCATGGCATAGATTACAATGAGACCTTTGCCCCAATGGCAAAGATGGATTCCATCAGGCTAGCCTTAGCCATTGCAGCCTCAAGGCAATGGGAGGTACATCACATGGATGTAAAATGTTCCTTCCTAAATGGAGATCTCACTGAAGAGATATATATGCAGCAGCCTCAAGGTTTTTCTACTAACCCTTCTCTTGTGTGCAGGTTGAGAAAGTCATTGTATGGGCTAAAGCAAGCCCCCAAGGCTTGGTATGCCAAGATCGATAGCTTCTTGCTATCACTGAATTTTGTTCGGTGCAAATCAGATCCAAATGTATATTTGAAGTTAGTTGATGGTTCATTAATGATCATTGTGTTATATGTTGATGACCTCCTCATTACAGGAAGCTCAAAGGATGAGATTGCTTCCTTAAAGGGTGCTATGAACCAAGCCTTCTCCATGACAGATTTGGGGCTCTTAAGTCAATTTTTGGGGCTTGAGATTGCTCAAACCAAAGCTGGAATCAAGGTGTACCAGTCCAAATATGCCTTGGACTTGCTGAACAAATTCAAAATGAAGGATTGCAAAGCAAGCAAAACTCTTTTCCTTTCAGGAGTGAAGCTGGAAGAAGCTGATTCTTCACCTATGGTAAACAATACACTGTATAGGAAATTGATTAGATGTTTGTTGTATCTGACACATACTAGACCTGATATTTCTTATGCAGTAAGTGTGGATTCTATATACATGGATAAGCCTCATTAGATCCATTGGAAAGCAGCCAAAAGGATCCTTAACTTTGTTCAAGGAACAAGGACACATGTGATCTTCTACAAAGAAAAATCTGATCTTGATTTGATTGGATTTACTGATAGTGATTGGAAAGGTGATAGCACAGATAGAAATTCCACATCAGGATATGTGTTCATGCTTACAAAAGGGCCAATCAGCTGGTCAAGCAAGAAACAGAGTGCCATTGCACTCTCATCTACAGAAGCAGAGTACAGAGGAGTTGTTAATGCAGCAACTCAATGTTTATGGTTGCAGGGTTTACTTGGAGAGTGTGGTTTTGAATCAGAGTAATAAACTACCATCTACTGTGATAACCAGAGTACCATTCAAATCTGCAAAGATCCAGTTCAGAAGCAGAGAACCAAACACATTGATATCCATATGCACTACATCAGAGAGCTTGTGCATGATGGCACCATTCACTTACTCTTCTGTTCATCTTCAGAACAAGTAGCTGATATCTTCACCAAAGCATTTTGTGAGAAGACTTTCAGCAATCTCAAATCATTGCTGGGGATTTCTGATCATGCTGTGAAGCATGAGTGAAGACAAGATTTCCAAATTTTGTTTTACAGTCCATGTTTAAGGGAGGATTTTCCCAAGTTGGTTTTGCCTCTTTCCTTGTTTAAATGGACATGCAGTATGTAAAGGGTGACTAAGCCTTGTTGCTAGGCCCTATAATTTTCTGATATATTACTCATAATTCAGGCTTAAGGGGGGGTGTTAGAATAATCAACCCATAGTTTACTACCTTAGACATTAATTTAATTATTTTTGTCTTATTTGCCTAGTTCATGTGTCCCACCTTGTGCAAGTTGTCATTTACCTATCCATAGTGGTCAAACTTTCCTTATTTGACTCATGTAGTGCATGGGAAACCTCAAGGAATCAATTCTACTTTATTCCTGGCCTCCTAGGCACCCTTCTACTTTTTCTGCTTTATTCCCTGCTTTTTCAGTGTTTTAAGGCAAATGGAAAAGCTTGACTAGGTGAGGTTGACTAGGTTTTTGTCCTACACATCCTCCTCTCTTTTCTCCTTGGAAAATAATGTATGAGTTTTCATTCCATCACTCTTTAGCTTGCCTAAGCCATTTTTCTAATTCGTGAGCTCCATGACAGATTTGGGATCAGCTTTTTACACCTATGGGGGATTTGCTTATTTTTAGTAAGCCTGCTTTATGCTAGATTCGAATTGCTCCTCATGAATTCGAATCCCTGATGTATTTTATTTATTCAGCAACCTATTATGTTACAGGGTTGGCTATTGTAGACTGAGTTAATACAATTTAGTGTTCAGCTCCAATTTCAGTCTCTTTTGTGAGTGATTTTGCATGATCAATTGTTAATTGTTGTGAGTAAAATTAATCTATCACTGGGTTCAATTTCCACATGGATCACTTGGGAAACATCCTGGAAACCCAATTTAGCATTTCTACTTTATTCCAAATTCGCTAAAGTGCATATCTTCTTTTTCTGAAAAGCTACCTTGTTTTATTTCTGATTTAAGGCAAAAGGAAAATATAGACTAGGTGTAGTCGCCTTGTTTTTTTCCCACATCATTTTCCCTCCTTTTCTCAAAATAAAAGCATGTATGATTTGTATTCCATCCCTCTTTATATTTCCCACTTGACTTAGCCAATTCATTAGCATCTACCTTGATTTGGAAACTGCTTTATGCACCTATGGGGGATTTGACTAGTTTTGGTAAGCCTGCTTTGCACAGTGAATTCTCCATGACTGATCTTGGATTTTTGAAGCAATTTATTGGTTTGAAAATTGTACAATATGAAGAATGGATCAATATCAACCAACAAAAGCATGTCGCAGATCTATTAATAAAGTTTAAATGGATGAATGCAAGGCATCCAAGTTCCAATTCCTTTTTGGTATCAATCTAGGTGAATTTGGTGAGTCTCCATTGGTGGAAAACACGTTGTATAGAGAGATAGCCAAGAGTTTGTTGTATCCTACAGATTCTTGACCTGATTTAGCATATGATGTACATTCTGTAGATAGATATATGCAACAGTCTCATGATATCCATTGGAAGACAGCTAAAAGGATCCTTCACTATGTGCAAGGAACCATACACCTTGGGGTACACTATGTTGTTGGTTCTCCACTAGAACTAGTAGGATTTTATGATTTTGATTGGGCTAGAGATCCCAATGACAGGAAGTCCACTTCAAGTTATGTAATCATGCTAGCACAAGGTCCCATATGCTGGTCAAGCAAGAAACAACACACCATCTCCCTAACTTTAGTTGAGGCCGAGTACAGAGGAGCAGTGAATGTAGCTACATAATGTGTTCGAAACTTGGAGTTGCGTTTGATTCACCCATAGTCATTTGGTGTGACAATCAAAGTGGAATCAATATTTCCACAGATCCAATGTGTTAGCACCTGTTCTAAAATTTGAATATTTTTACAAATGCACCCACTCTAATTCCTCTGCAAAAGGATAAGCTAGTGAAAATGATGGGTAAGGTCAAAAATTTCCCATGTAATATAACATGAGTGAGTGATGATATAGGTTTTGAAGGATCTGATCCTGGTCGGAAGCAAAGAAAACATTGAAAAAACCAATTGGCACGACCTTCGAAATGAGCCTGGTATGAAAAATATGATTAAGGTTAAAATTTAACTAGAATGGATGAACTGGATGCACAACGGGGAAGATCAAAGGCCGAAAATCACTTCCACCAAGGAAAAATCGGGAGAAAAAAGGGAAAGAGCTGATTGCAAAAGTTGGTAAACCTGATTTTCGCTTTCCGCATTTTGAGATCCGACGGTCAAGGAAGAATTTGGGAAAAATCAACTGTCTAATATAGTCGGGAAGTAAAAAGGCAGAATCCAAAAGATGGAAGAAATAAGGGCCAAAATTTGGTTATAAAAGTTGGTATTTCTGCCTTCCACTTTCTACTATTTTTTCGATGAAAAGTGGAAAGCATAAGATACAAAAATTTGGACATAAAATTTAGAATCTTGCTTTTCGCTTTCTGCAAGATTGACGGTCTATAAATATTCCGCTAAAGATAAATGGTTCAGAAAGGAGTAGAAAGGAGAAAGTCAGAAAGAAAAAAATGTAGGAATTTGTTTGTGAAAAGCTAGAATCTTGCTTTCCACGACCCGCAAGATCGACTGTCTGGAGAGATTTCGCTAAAGATCAATGTCCTGGGAAGGAGAAAAGTGGAAATATGTAAAATTAGTTCATGGAAAGTTGGAAGCCCACTTTCTGCAATCCCGTGATATCAACGATTTAGAAAGCGTCCACTAAGATCAATGATCTAGAAGGGAACGAAAAGGAGAAAATATAAAATATAAAAAATTAGCATTGTGAAAGCAGAAAGCCCAACTTTTGCTTTCTGTAGCCTGCAACTTGATCTCAGATCAACGACTAAGTATGAATCCGAAGGAAATTAAAGCTGTGGAAAGATAAAGGGAGAAAATTATAAGGAGGGAGAGAAAGATTAAATTGAGCCTCGAGAAAGATGGAATCCCACCTTCCATGATTCACTTTCCGCCACTTTGATCCCAAATCAATGGTGCAGAATGAATCTTGCAAAAATTAACGGTTAAAGGATATTTATCCAGGTAAATATGCATGTTTTAAGAGAACTTTGATGTTGGCAGAAGAATATTAAATGACATTCTGAATCAACCGTCAGACTAAAAGGTGTTCAAGATCAACGACGGGTATGTATTTCGGGATCCTAACTTGCACGAAGATATTAGATCTCTACAATCACGAAATATTATACAAGATGCATACTTCAACGGTTGAGATCTAAAGATATCAAAAATATATGGTTGTTATGGATTTTGTAGCAGCAACAAGCACATGGTAATCAAGTTTCTCCATCCATGAAATCCTGTAGGACCCACACATCTCAACGGTCATTATTTTGGGAGGAAGAGATCTACAGTAGGTATGCATTTAACAACAAGAATATGCACGAAAGATAAAATATTTTGGGTCTGCAATATCTTGTAGACCCCACACTTTTGAATGGTGGGGATCTAGGCGAATTTTTGATCTATGGCCCACATTAATTTCACAATGGGAGCAAGCAAGAAGTTAATCAAGATGGGGGATTGTGAAATTGGGTAGGCCCGACAGGATTGGACGATAGAGATCTTGGTGGATTTGTGATATATGGTTAGAATCAATTTCACAATGGAAAGGAGTAGGAATTTTATCAAGTTGGCGGATTGTGAAATCGCCTAAAGGCTGCATCATTGGACGGTTAATATTTCTCATAGATCAAGATCTATGGCTACGGTTTATTTTGCTGATTGAAGATGCAAGGAGGAATGAAACTATTGTAGGCCATTCGAGGTTCTCTGAACCATTGTTTTCAATCAAGAGAGCCTGAGTTCTAGGTGTTTGGTTTTCTATTTTGTCCATCATGCGCAACCCAACGTGATTTCCTGATTTGCTCGTGATCATGGCGAATCTTCTAGATCAGAATTTGTTACTATTTTATGTGTGCAGGATTGATTCCCAATTTTGGTAAACTTAATTTAACTATATTTCATGGTTGGTCTCAGGAGCCCATGACATGATAAATGTAACCTCTATGGAGGAAAAAAAGGGAGGTTCGACATTCATATTTTGAAGCCTCTCTGCTTGGTTTTGTAGCTCTGCAAATTCTCTTGGAAGTATTAATGCAAAGCGTTTAATGAGTGTCTGAGATTCATCACGGTGTTCAATGTTTAGTTTGTGTTCCCCTGTATGCTTCATTTTCATGTTTTTTTAGTTTTTTCTAATGTGTTTCTATTTGCATGCAAGGAATTCGTTCTCTGTTAAGCACTCCTTGCATCAGATAATGCATTTGTTTGTGTTTATGGTAAATGTCTTGGAATTCATCCTCTGTTAGATGCTCCATTTTAGTTATCATCATTTATTGTTTCTTTTGCCTAAGTTGCTTCAGGAGATTCATCCATATATAGGTTCCTCCTATCTCATTGGGATTCTTCTCATTTCCCCCTACCATTTCTCAAAGATATTTTGCTGAACATTAACACTTAATTTGCCTTAGATTACGAATGTTATCAACAGTAATTATTCTATAAGCCCTTGGATGTTTCAGGATTTGACTCCATTTCCCAATGGTGATGCCTGTTTGTTTGTGTTACACTCTTTAAAATCCCAAACAACCCTTTCCCCTCAGAAATCTAGCCTTTTGAATGCTTGTTTAAATCGAAATGTATATGTGAATGACCCTGTGACAAAGAGAGAGAAATCCCTGATTGTATAGGCTAGAATATAGTCTAGATATTGGTTTGAAATTGTTACACCAATGATTCTCCTACCATAGCCATAGGAAAATTATTGGTTGATAACATGTTGGCGCCATTGTCGGGGACTAATTGTTATTATCTCCTCGAGGAAACGACATTGTTCTAGTTCTACAACCTGGTTGAGCAAATGGTCATAGACACATGTTGGTTGTATATGCTTTGGCGACTCCACTCAAAGCCTTTGGAAGATTACTCCATTGGAAATAATGGCAGCCAAGAAGCTGCAAAGATTTTCAAGTTTAATAGTTGATGGTGAACAATGGTTGAAGATCAAGAAGGTTGTGCATATTTCACCTAGCGACTCCACCTTCAAAGAATCCAGTCTTTAGAATTTTATATGGTGATTCTACCGGGGAAATGAGCTCACTGCAAAGACATGGAAAAGCATGATGAAACAATAAGGTACTCAAGTGTGAATCTTCTCTAAGATATCTTATCATGTCTTGTAAATTTTTTCCTATAATTTCCTAAGAGTTTCAAAGGAATTTCCCATTGTTTATTGCACTCAAAAAAAGGCCATGGATTTACCCCTATATATCCTTCTTTAAGAAACGAAAGTATCCTTTCATATTGTACATGTGATTTTGACCAAGATCCTTTAGTCGAGCCACATAAGCACAATGATCATCCCTATAAAAATCATGGTGCTACAGTTGATACCGCATCCTTTTATGAGTCTCTAGGTAGGGATCCCCAACCCTTGTCATATCAAGAATTCCCCCTATTTCCCTATGAATTAGCCTCATTAAAATCCACTTCCACAGTGAAGCTTGCTTCCATATCCTTATTTCCCAACACTTTAGAGCTTAAGAAGCCTTCCTCATTTAGTTTTACAATCCTTCATAGCTCTACATTTCCTCACAGGAGATTGATTCAGTCTATCACAGAAGCTTCAATACCTCTTGAAAACCCCACTATAACCCTAGGAAAGGATAAAATGTTTTCACCTATACTTCTCCCTGTTTCTCTTCATGACATCCCCCAAGGATACACCCAAAAACTCAAACAATTTAATGGGGAGAGGGGGTATTCAACTGAGGAACACTTGGGATGGTTTTTAGACTGGACAAACCTGGAGGAAGTAGACCATGAGGATATTAAAGCTAGACTATTTTCCCAAAGTCTTGCTGGAGAAGCAAGAAAATGGTTCACAAATATTTTGGACAAATCCATTTTGAACTATCAAGGTTTTGAATGATCTTTCAAGAACAAATGGGCAGAGAAGAAATACCCCAGGAATTTCTTGTTACAATTCCATTCCATGAAGAGGAGGGAGAGTGAATCTGTCCTGGAGTTTTCTGACAGATTTATGAAAGTATATAATGCCATCCCTTCCTAGTTAAAGCCTCCCCCTGGTTCTTCCCAACTCCAATATGTTGAAGCCTTTGATAGTGAATTTACCTTGTGGATGAGTGAAATAAAATATGCCTCCTTGGACGATATATTGAATTATTACATAGAGGTAGAAATAAACCTGACCGCTGCTAAAGAGAAAAGGAGAGAGGAGGGAGAAAGAAGAAAGGATAAAGATCCCACACAACCTTCTTCCTCAAACTCACAAGAGGCCAGGATGGACATGATGATGAAAACCATGGAAAATTTGATGGAGAGACTTACTATGGACAATAGACCCCTTCCTCCTCTAAGAAATTAAATAGTTCCTGGATACCAACAAATCAGGCCACCTTTCCTGGATGATTATATTGCTGAGGAGGGAGGAGAATATTTAATGGAAAATAAAAATCTTCACTATGGTGATATTTATTTTGGGATATACCTTTAGAAATATTATCAATCCATTGATGTAAGAGAAGAGGGTTATATTATTTTGTTTTCTAAAGATTGCAATCATCCTGTTGAAAATTCTGTTAGCAATGGTTTTAAAGAAAATTTCAATCCAGGCCTATAAATGATGAGTATGAGGAGGACTACTTGGATGATGTGCCTAAACAAACAACTGAATATTTTGCAAGTTCTGGGCCGGTTAATGGAGAAAATATGATTGCAATCCATGATCAAAATGATGAAAACTGGGTTGTTATTCTTCATTTGAATTGATGAGACATAGACTTAATATTTTCTAAAGAAAAACATAAATTTGAAGTAATGGAGAATTTTATAGACTTTCTTGAAATTGGCAATGAGACGGATGAACAATCATGCAATCAATCCCAACATGTGAAAGAGACAACAACTTGCAATGAAGGATTGGATCACTTAGAATAAGATGAGGGTCCTAAATGGTATGTCTCTTCATGTTCTTTAAATTCATAATTTTCATGTCAAGAAGAGTTCATTTCACTTGATTTTCTTGAAGGAGAGGATGATATTTCTGCTGAAGCACATAAAGAGAATCAGGATGTTACTTCAAAAATTTTAAAGGAGAAAATTGATGTTCTATTCAAAAATTGGCACGAACACATTCTTCAAGATTCTTTTGAAGAAGAGTTTGACAGTATGCAAGTGGAGTTACAGTTTGAACAGCCTTGTCATGGCAAACAAATGACAAAAAAAATTGAAGGTTGTCATGTATTTTATTATCCGGTGGATGAATATGTGGAAAATATTTGTAGTGAGAATGGCTGGTCATGTCTTTGTAGTAAAGATCAATCCCTTTACCATAACCTTTTTTCATTAAGTTCTTTATTTCTATTATTGATCAAGCATGAGGGAAAGTTTGTTTATGGGATTAGTTGCTTGGTTGGCTTCACTGGAATTAAAAATTTACTTGATTGGGCATTAGTGCTCAGTAAGTAGGGTAGGTAGGTGTGAATAAGATTGACATGGCGAGCATTTATTTTAGAATTTTTTCAGTTTTGTTTTCAGTATCAGTTCAGTTTTGTTTTCAGAGCATGTTGGGGATTTCAGAAAAAGATCGGGACCAACCCAATGGATCAAGAACTTGGCCTACAGAGTTCTTTGCTACCTCATAATGAGGATAGCATCCCCAAGTTGGAGCCGTTGTTAGCACCTTTTGAATATTTTTACAAATGCACCCACTCTAATTCCTCTGCAAAAGGATAAGCCAGTGAAAATGATGGGTAAGGTCAAAAATTCCCATGTCATATAACCTGAGTGAGTGCTGATGCACGTTCTGAAGGATCTGATCCTGGTCGAAAGAAAATAAAACATTGAAAAAACCCTTAGGCATGACCTTGGAAATGAACCTGGTATGAAAAATATGATCAAGGTTAAAATATGACCAGAATGGACGGATTGGATGCACAATAGAGAAGATCAAAGGCCGAAAATCATTTCCTCCAAGGAAAAATCAGGAGTGGATAAGCAGAAAGGGAAAAGATTCAATTGTGAAAGTTGGTAAACCCAATTTCTGCTTTTCATAGTTTGAGATCCGATGGTCAAGGATGAATCTGAGATAAATCAATGGTATAGGAAAGGAAGGAAGTAAAAAGGCGGAAGTGGAAAGGGCCAAAATTTAGTTTTAAAATTTGGTATTTTTTCCTTCTGCTATTTTGCAGAACAAAAAAAGTGGAAAGCGAAAGATACAAAAATTTGGACGTAAAAAGTTAGAATCCTGCTTTCTTCTTTCTGCAAGATCAACGATCCAGAAAGATTCCGTCGAAGATCAAAGACTTGGAAAGGAGCATAAAGGAAAAAGGGGGAAAGCAGAAAATGCAGGAATTTGGTCATGAAAAGTTAGAATCCCTCCTTCCGGGACCCGCAAGATTGACAGTGCAGAGATTTTCCGCACAATATCAATGGTTCATGTTATGTCAGTAATTTTTTCTCTCCATTTTGGTTTGTTTTCTTCAATTTTGGTTTGTTTTTTTTTTTTACCTTCAATCATAGGTTTGATTACTTCTCAGTTTTTGTCTTTTTGAAGAGTTGATTGATGATTTATTAGTTTTTAATAGTTTGTGAGCATTTTTTCTTTAGACTTTATTTGTCTTTTTTATAGTCTTTTAGATTTTTTGAAAGGGGTAAAGAAGGTCTATTTTCAATGTTGATTCAGTGATATGTTTAGAGAGCAAAAATACACTTGTTAATGACCCTAAAAATCCTCTAAACATCCGACAGTTTGGTCAAAAGATGTAAAAGTGCGATAAAAGGGCACAGGAAGATTCTTGTAGCGCTGACAGGAAAATTAATGAAGACAGCGCTACAAGAAAATCGCGCTTCTCATTTTTTCAAATTTTTGGGCAAATTTTCGTCATGGGTGTCAGCTAGTAATGATTAATGGTATTTTGCAGTATGATTTAACATGTGTGGTTGCAGATTAGACGTGTCTTTAGCAGATTTTAATCACGCATACGAGCCAAAATCCATCATTGCTAAAATCGTGGGAGCAGTTGAGAAGACGAGCTAATCTTGGCTTAACCGTT
>LPNX010779143.1:0-118174 GCA_001517045.1 Pseudotsuga menziesii | reverse complement strand
GTGTCTGGTTGCTATCCTCCCTTTTCTTATAATATGGTCTGAAAAACTTTTGTGCTTCCTTTTCCTTTTCTAAGTCTATGATCTTGTTAGACAGTTTCTATACCATTTTGGCCATACCTTCGTAATCTGGTGTTTTCTCTTCTTTGGGTTTAGTAAACAACAGCGTTCTTCTTTTCTCCCCTGACTGTTCAGGATAATCTTCAATGCTCTCCCTTTCTGCTTCCACAACTTCTGCCTCTTCATAAGTTTCTATCAAAGTGGGTTTGGCCCTACCTTTAGCGAACATGGCCAAGTCGGGGCCTAGAGCTGATGTATAATACTCGATTAGGACCTTTTCCGAAGGTTCATCTGCATCAGAGAAGTTTTTAAGGTATGCTGTAAACCTTTGTGTAAAACTGTGCACTTTTTCCTTCTTTTCTTTTTTCAAAGCACAAAGTCCTTTCATAAGGGCAGCATGAGTCTTTTGGACTGCATACTTACTTCTGAACATTCTCTCGAAAGTATCCCAGTCTGGGATCGAGTTGGCGGGCAATCCAAAATACCATGAAGCTGCAGCTCCTTTGAGGGTATGAGGAAAGAGTCTACACACCACATCTTCGTGTTCCCCAGCCTTCAAACCTTCTACCGCCAAGTAGAAACTCTGTAGATGATCATCCACCAGGATTTTATCATTTGGGTCAAACTTGGGCAGTAGCTTCTCAAAGGCCTGGGGTAGGTCGTGCAAAGGTGGGGTCAGATTTAGAGGTGATCTGGCCTTCCATGCGGGCGGTGGAGGATTAGGTGGGGGTTGATTGGCGTTAACACCGGCCATGAGTCGGGGTGGAGAATGCGGAGGTGAAACAACAGGGGTGGTAGGATGTGAACCAACAGGTGTGTGAATAGGAGAGCTGTAAGGAGTGTCTGGGCCTACTTGGTTCAAAGGCAATTTAATCTCTTGTAAGGCAGTCTCTACAAGCTCTTGCCAGTCTCCAACCAACACCGAATCTTCTATTACAGGACGGTCTTTCTTCTTGTACTCTCTTCTAGGCAGCTCGGGGATAATTGGCAAACCTCCGATCTTCTTTGCATAAGCACGGGTATGTCTTATTAGATCATTTACAATTTCGTTGCGAACCAGATATAGATGTTCTTTATTTTCTTCTTCTGGAATTGGATTTCGTGGTCCACTACTTTCAGAACTGTAACCAGCGGAATAATCTCTGTAAAACGGGTTTCCTCGGCCAGCCATGCACTGGCGGCCCTCCTTCTAGCGCCAAAACTGTTGAGGCCTGGAAATTCGCAGGCGGCAACAGTAAGGGATTCTCCCCAATCAGCGTTCCCAACTAGCCCGCTGACTGTTTGGTATAAGGAATCCGTCCGGTTTGCGGTCCGGCTACCGTAGGTCAAGTAACAAACAAAGGCTTTACCGGTTGCGGCCCGGCCCATCGAGTTTTGTTTTTTTTTTTTGATCTAAATGAATGATATGCACGTGCCTAACTAAAAGCGGGGTGATCCGGATGCAAGGAGCAGTCACAAAGTGATGCGCAGGTTCTTACCTCTCGTCTTAAACTCACAAGCAACCAAACCAGATACGAGCAGAAATAAACTAACTACCTAGACTATCCCTAGGGAGCGAGGTTGTCATCTTAACTGAGCAATACAATATCACATACGGTAAGAAAAATCACAGATAGCTGATACTCCTCTTACAGCACATGAAAAACTTATAAATATTCAAATAACCAGATAGCCGATCATTCTATAACAACATTTATTGCTCTTAGTGCAAATGCATCCCAGAAAATGCTGAAGAATAGTTAACAAGAACTTAGGTTCAAAACATCAAATATCCTTACAGCGAATGAAATACAGCTGAAAACGAAATAGTTCCTCTTCAACATTATTCATTGAATTGCATTGGTACATTTCACTTCTTTACTCTTTCCAGCAGACCAAATTGCAGTTCACTTAGCAAAACGAAATAGTTCCTCTTACAAGCCAACCATTACAAAATTTTCTAAGGAAAAAGCCCTTTTTCAGTCTTCATTCCCATTACTTAAACTACCAATGCTGTCCCTCGGTTCCCCCCAGCGCATGACCTTTCAGCGCCCTTGACGATTCAGTTTCTTCTCTAGCCGTTGTGTTTTCCTCAATCATTTCAATAGACGCTTTACCCTCTGACAGTAACTGCTGAAAATGCCTCATCGACGCCTCTGTCATCCGTTTGGATCGTCCTTTCCCTCGCCTTAGGCCGTTCTAGCGACCCATGTGATTCTCCCTGCATACAATTTTAGCGCATTATCCGCTAACTTGAGACATTGGGCATCAAAAACTTTTAACTATGGTAAAAAAAAAAAAATCCACAAGAGCTGGCCTGGTTCATTCGGGCGAAACTTCAGGGTAAAATGAATTGGCGGTCGGGCAGTACTTGGGTCGGATGGGACGAGGCCTCTGCACCGGATGGGAGAAGGCTCCAGGAGCCGCAATGGCGGAGGAGCGTAAGAAACGGGTGAGTGGCAAAGCAGGCAACCAAGGTAATCGGGCGGCGGAGAGAAGTGGATCGGAAGATAGAATGCTCCGACACCCGCAACGGCGGACGGGACGCAGGTCAGAGACAGGCGATGAGGGCGAAGAAAATTTCGGGTGAGGGACGGCGGGTCGGACGTCGGACGAAACTCGAGTCGGCAGCTGACTTCATCTCCCCAGCCGCAACGTCGGGTAAGTAGAAACTCCGGGGAAGCGATTTGAAACAATGAATCGGGCGTCGGGTGAAAAATCAATCGGGCGGAGAGTTTGATCCATGATCCGCAACGGCGGCTGAGTGAGAGCTCAGCCTCTTCCGAAAGAGGCCCGATCCAAAGGAGAAAAACAACAGCACTAAGGTTCGAAAGTGGCTAAAATATCAAAAATTCGCTAAGGCAAACTTTCATACTCTATGGGCATTAAGAACAGACCACATAACTTATATCGAACTGAACGAAGCGAGCAAACAAGAGGGACGCTCAACTTCAAACGCAAAGATATGCTCAAAGGCGCCAGACTTTCAACAATCGACCCAAGTAAAAAAAAAATTTATAAGGAGGGGTCCCAGAGTTTAAGTGAAAGACTAAAATCGGGGAAAAAGGTTGCGGCAGCAACATGAGGCATGTAACAAAAATAACCAAGATAATGATACCTCTTGCATTAAACTCAAAACATTCAACCACTTAAGTTATCCTGTCGGGATTACAAGTTTAGAAACATCTCATCCCACCCTCAAATCACTTCCATGTTCTTAATGCCATTGACTAACAAGGTTTGGTGGGAAGCACACAACCAACCTTATGAAGAGAATGATGAGCCTATTATTATGTGTAATAGTTATACATAAGCTATGCATGGCAAATCCTACCCATTGAAGTATTGGTATGACCATTGTGTGGAGTGGCAAAAATTGTGTCAGTGTCATGATTAGTCTATTGATGACTACACATAAATTTCATACACTTATGGATTGTTTGAATATCTCTACACCTAAATCTACCAATCATCATGTCCTCACAAAGCACATAGGCTCAACCATCTAGCATAATTGAATTAGAGGAATAAAATGAGTATTTAATCCATAGTCAAATGTGGGTTCATCAACAACCTATATGTTTTATTGTCCACAATGTCCATCAAAGGAATTTGGTCTCCTCGGCCACTATTATACGATTAGAATTAGCTACACAATCCCACCCCACCCATATAACTACAATTTCAAATAGATAAATGGAAGGAGTAAATTGTATGAAACACACTAGTGCACTTTTAAATACAATAGTTACAATCTCGGAGCATTGCCTTCAAGATCAAAAGGAGACTTTTTCGTGCACTTTTCACTACACTATATACATCCATGGATGAAGAGATGAATGATGTAGAACCTTTAGAGATGTGTTCTATTGATATAAGACTTATTTGTGGTATAGGAATGGGCTCGATGTCACCAACATCAAAATAAGATGTTTTCGTGCAATTTTCAATACATCATCTATCCATTGAAGGAAGAAGTATGTATGCTGCAGCATCTCTACAAATATGTGATATTGAGTTAACACTTATTTATAGGATACATATGGACTTAATGAGTTTCAACCTTGATTTGATTTCCTTGACACAAAAAAAGACTTCTTAATGGTCCCTCAGGCAAACCCAAATTGAATATTTCTTTGATTTATATGACAAAATACCATAAGTTGATGCCTACGCTTCCACCGATCATAGTCTTCTAGTGACGATCTGGGGCTAAGAAATTAAACAATCTAAGCAAAGAAGTCAGGCACTACTTCCACTTTCAAGAGATCGACATCAGGAAATGCATCAACTGTCCCAATCATTTATCCATTCTAGATCTAGGAGAGATAATTAGGCCCTACATTTTGTTTACAAGTCAAACAAAAATTTTCATTAATAGTTTGAATTAAACTTATGAATAATATTATTGTGCATATGATACAAGTTTCTTCCATAGCACAACCTTGACAACTTCTAAGTGATTTTTATGGAAGTTGCAAAAAACACTTTTCAATGCAAATTCATGAATTTCACCACAAAATTGAGGTTGCTTGGATATATTTTCATGTGAAATTTCAAAAATAAAAAGAGCATCGATATACACTTGGCGTGATTACGTCCGCTCTCTGCATAATACCAAATAGAACACTAAACCCCGTGCAGAAGATTATTCAAGTCCTCAAACGAATAGTATCTTGAGCGAGCGAAGAAGAGTTCAGTCAACACCCATCTGAGGAACCAGGGAATAGAGTCCTCGACCACCAATATTGAAAGATGGAGGCTTAGCCAAAAACCTGGGATATATATCTACATTCTTAGCCAATTTTGGTGTTATACCAGGTTTAATTGGCGCCTAGGAAAGCGTCCCAAATCAATGAAGAATCGTAGGAAGTGGCCAGCTCATTCCCGGACCCAATTCCATGGGCAGTGCGCGTTGATTTGGTTTATATTTCAGCATAATATGTATTTGTTTCAGGAGGTGGACACGGTTCTGGGGCCATTGGAAGGAGGAAAATTACAATGCACATGCTCTTTTGGATTTGTTTTCGGGGCAACACATGTTTTTGTTTTTACAGCTATGGTAGATGGTGGCTTAGTGCCTTGTTTTTGTACATCCCAGATTGAGAATTACAGAGCATATAATAGTAGATAACACAACTGAATATAAATTTATATACATTTACTATTTCAAAACTGAATTTCGTTACTGGGGCTTTTTGCTTTCCTTTAGGAGACCCACTTAATTGCATATTGGACGAGGCTTGCAACGAGAAGAATCAGTAGCACCACCGGCAATGGCGTTACGGATATTCACCATGGAAAGGCTGTCCTCTCGGCGATAGCTCGACATTTCAACACAACCTCCTTCATTCCTGTGTGGGCTTGCTCCGGCGTTTTTTCCTCTGCAAAACTCAGTATCGTGATTTTAGTGAAATCAGCGAATGTGGGAGAAGAGCAGCACAGCTCATATCGCAACGGATCCTGGCACTGTTCTTGAGCGCGACTTTGTTTAGTGTGGAGGCCGCCGATGGTGAGTTCAGGAACTTCTTCTAGGCATGAGACTCGGGTTCAGAGCAGAGCGTAAGAGGCGTGCAGGTTCAGCAGCATGAGGAGCAGCAGCAAAGCAGGTGCGGTCAAGCAGCGTGAGGTTTAGCAGCATGAGGAGCAGAGCGAGTGTAGAGGCCGCCGATGGTGAGTCCAGGAACTTCTTCTAGGCATGAGACTCGGGTTCAGAGCAGAGCGGTAAGAGGCGTGCAGATTCAGCAGCATGAGGAGCAGCAGCAGAGCAGGTGCGGTCAAGCAGCGTGAGGTTTAGCAGCATGAGGAGCAGAGCGTAGGTTCAGCAGAGTAGACAGAGCAGCAAAGCAAAGCAAGAGCGTAGGGGCTTCAGCAGCGTGAGGACAGCGTGAGGAGCAGGCAGGCAGCGTGGAGCAGGCAGGCAGCCTGAAGGCAGCAGGAACCTGTGAAGGCATGGATTCACACTTGGCATCACCCATAACTAACAGCTTAGGTCAAGTGAAAATTGCCTCCTCGAGCAAAACAGGGAAGTGGGTTTGGGTTAATGCCAAGCACATTCGGTGTATTTTTAAAACGGAGAGTTTTTCGTCTAAAGTGGTGGGAGGAGACAAGGAGAACACAGTTTCAAAGAAAAACTAACAAACTGACAAACAAGTCTTTATGGCAAAGAGGTAGTAACAACAGGGGTAAAAGCAACACTGACCCTGCCCTATACAGTGCCACATCCACACCTCTCACCTGGTCATCTGATCTATATGTACAAGAGCTACTCAATATCAAAAGGAGAGTGGAGGTTTTGGACGTCAAAGAGCATGAGAGAGACCTTAAAATCCATTTGTTAACAGTGGAAAATCAACGTCTAGCAGAATGCAACAAGGTTTTAAAAGATCAAGCGGCATTGTTGCAAGAAGTTATTCTAGTGGGAAAGAATGAGCGGCAAGATATGAAGGCAGACTGACAAAGAATCAGCAAGGGAAGAGAGAGGGGTGTTGAATCATAAAGCACCCAATGTTGAAGGGAAAACATATGAACAAGCAAATTACTAGGGAATGAAAGTAAGAGAAGCAGAAAATGGAGGTTCCACCAAAAATTCCAGAACATGAGCACAAGTTATTAGCAAGCATGCTAATATAGAAAAGGAAAAAGAAGCAAGCACCCAAGGAGACATCAAACAAGAAAACAAAACCAAAGAAAGACAAGTCAGAGCAACAAACATAATTATTAAAGTTGTAAGAGAGTATGGTAAGAACGAATATATCCTGGAGCTTGCAAGCGACTTTCTAAAAGACAAGTTGAATTGGCAAGGCCAAATTTGCCAAGCATGAAGGGTGGGTAAACCCAGTGATGAGAGAGCCAGGCCCATAAAAGTCATCATGGCAAGTGCACATGACAAGCAAACTATTCTAAGTAAGACTTAACTATCATGCAGAAAGAGGAAAGAAAAAAAGAGTTGTCAAAGCTCAGAGCAGCAAGAAATGAGGGAAAAAGAGCATATTTATACAAAGGCAAAGTTGTTATTGTTGTTTTTGGTCCTCCTTCTAAAGCAAGACAACAAAACAATAATCAAGAAGTAATAGCAAACCCCTTAGCAGAAAATATCGCAGCAAGTTCAAGATGGGCAAATAGGGGTGTAGACTCAACTTTGAGTCTTGTATGCCAAAGCAAATAGCAATCAAGGTCTACCCAGGTTCCCTTAAGCTTAGTATGATGGAACTGTAGAGGATACCCGTGGAAACGTGGACCTGGACTAGGACCTATTGCAGAAGATAGGGACATAATATGTCTCATGGAAACAAATGAACATGAAGGGTGCAAGACACCCCTTTTTAAAAAATATATGAAGCTGGCAGTGTGGAACGAGGCAATAGAGAATGGAAAAGGTCACGGTGGTATCATGGTCTTATTGAAGAAAAAGGTAGATCGTTGCATTCAACTAGAAAAATAAGACTCAATTAAACAATTTATATGGTTTAAAGTATCAGAGAATGGAAATGTCATCAGAATTGCAGCATGCTACTTCGCCCGACAAGTTTCAAAAATTTACAAAAGGAGGGGGCTTGACCATAAAGACCCTTTTGTAGCATTAAAAAATGATATTGCGAAGTATTCTCAAGTAGGTGAAATCCTTCTAGTAGGAGATTTCAACGCCAAGACCGCAAGTGAGCAAGCTAGCATTCTTTGTCAAAGGGAAGATTGCAATCCTATTTGGCTTACAGAAGAAAGAAATCAGCAATGGACAAGAATTTCAAAAGACAACAAAAAGTTGCAATTTCTTTGGAGAACAGTTGCTTACCTTATGTGGAACTTTCAATTTAGTAATCTGCAATGGTTTGCCTAAATGGTCAAACTCTGGTAAGTTCACTTGTAATACCTACAATGGAGCAAGTGTGGTGGATTATGCAATTTGCTCGCATGGGCTATATGAGAAAATGGAGGAAGTTATGATTGGAGAATAGCTCTGGGATTTAAAATCTGATCACAAACCGATCTATCTAAGTCTTTCTTGGACTGATAAGCAGCAGGAGGGGACAAAAAATCAGCACATTCAACAACCTTTTGCAAAGGGCAGAATTCTTTTGACTTAAGAGAACTGTAATGTCTTTAGGAAGGCATTAGAGAGACTTTGCAAGAGAGAGGAAATTTTGTCCCAAGGCCTTAATAATCAGCAGCTAACTATATTAATTCAAAGGGCACTCACAAAATGCAAGAGAGCAAAAAATAGGAAACATGAAACAAATTGCTTTCATGTTAATGAATGGTTCGATGAGGAGTCCAAAAAAGCAAGGAGAAGGTGGAGAGAGTCAAACTGGAAAGAAAGATACTTAAAAAGCTACAAGTAGATTATAAGGAAGAAAAAAATTGATTTCATGGTCTCAAGGAGGGAAGAGCTAATCTTCCTCGGGAAAAACAACCCCAAACTATTTTGGAAGGAACTTCAAGCGAGCAAGAAGCAAACTAAAAACAATATTACAGTGGACCAGTGGCTTGAGTATGCAAGGCAACTCTATGAGCGGAATCCTAAGGTTGAACCCCCTCCCCCCTTAGTCAACACCGCCACCATTACTAAGCTTTTCACTGTGCAAGAGATTGAGGTGGGTATTAAGAAGTTGGGTGTTGGAAAAGCCAAAGATTTAGTAGAACTTCAAGCTGAATATCTAAAGTGGGGTTCAAAAAATATTGCACCTCACATTACAAGAATCTTCAACAACACCATTCAGCAGGGATTCCCTACAGATTGGACAACTAGCTTTGCAATTCCTCTTTTCAAGAGCGGGGATGTCAATGATCCCTCCAATTATAGGACCATAATGATAAACCCATTGTTTGCAAAGCTATTTGAAAGCATGCTAGAAAATAGAATTAGCAAGTGGGCAGAAGAAAGGGGCAAGCAAGCTAAAGGACAAGCAGGTTTTAGACCTAAACATTCCACGGTGGACCATGGTATTACTTTAAGGCACATCATTGAAAAAATGTGGGAGAAAAAAGAGGAAGCCTTTTGTTGCTTTGTAGATTTCAAAAAAGATTTTGACACGGTTCCCAGGGATAAACTATGGCATTGAATGGAGGAACTTGGGGTTCCTATACATCTTAGAGTAGTTGTTCATGTGCTATATGAGGAGGTATCTCCGAACATCAGATGGTATGTCCGAAAGTTTCAGAAGCGCTATTGGGGTCAAGCAAGGGCGTCCATTATCCCCTACCCTTTTTGGCTTATATATTGACAAACTTGAAGAGTGGTTAAACCTAGAGGGCGGGGATGGCATCCTCATGGTGGCGTATGTGATAAGGCTTCTTTTCTATGCAGATGACCTTATTTTGATTGCTAAGTCTGCTCTTGGCTTGCAAGAGCACTTGATTTCCCTTGAGCACTTTTGTAGAACAATTGCGATGCAAGTAAATACTAGCAAGAGGAAAGTGGTAGTTTTTTCTAGCAAACGAAAAACATAAACAACATAAGTTCTACTTTGAAGACAATACCCTTGAAGTAGTGGAAGATTGCAAGTACCTCAGAATCGACTTCAATAAAAGTTTGAGTTGGGAAGGCTGCAGGAAAAAAGAACTCTGGGAGGTTGGAAAGCGTTTTATGCTTTCCAAAATAGGTGCAAAGAGGCAGAGTTATGGGACTGGAAAACTATGCAAACCCTTTTTGGGCTCTTAGTGATCCCGGTTGTTCTCTATGGTTGTGAAGTTTGGGCCAGCAGTACCTCTAACTTACAGTGGAAGCAAATAGAAAAGATTCAAAAACACATGATCACAAGCAAGTTCAAAATTAAGGGTTCACTGCCATACGAAATCATGCTAAGTGAAATGGGGGTGGCTTCTATTGAAGCAATCGCTATGGTGAGTCTCATAAGTTATCTAAAAAGAGCTGAGCAAATGGAGAAGGTAGATGGCCTAAGGTTGTCTTCAATGACATATTGTGCAAAAGAAAGAAGACTTGGATGCAGCAAAATATTAAATGGCTTAGCAAGTGGGATATGTGCTTGAGCACGTGTCCTACGAATAGTAAAGAAATAAAGGCTTTTGTTATCAATAAGTTCCACAAGCGAACTTGGCATAAAGAGCTAGGCAGAAAGAGAAAGTATTATATTGAAGAGTTTAACCCTACCTACGATCAACATCAAAAGGCATACATAAGGGCCAATATACCTTGGAAAGCCACAATTCTCATTGCTCAATTAAGACCTAGTTCCCATCAACTCCGTTGTGAGACCGGGCACTGGAAAAGGCCAAAAGAAGCTTGGGCAGAAAGAGTGTGTATTTTTTGCACCGCTGGTAAAGTGGAGACAAAAAAACACTTCATTTTAGAGTGTGAAGCCTTTAAGGACAATAGGGACAGGTACGCAAATATCTCGGCGGATAAATCTTGGGATGATTTATTTAACGAGGGGACTGTGGAAAAACTGGGGGCACTCATCATCAAGTTGAACAGACAAAGGATTGAATTGCAGAAAACAACGTGCGAGTTAGTCTGTCCCATAGGCTATTCTTAGCCTCGCGGACGTTAAAATATTTCCTTCCTTCCTTTGTCTCCCTAGCAGGTTGAAAAGTTGAAGCAAATGCACCACCTGTGCTTTGTAGCAATGGGAAGTGGAGGAGGAAGCGCAAATGGAGCAGAATAGGTACATTTACTTTGCATATAATACTTAAGTGATATATTTGGGTTTTTTATTTTTTAGGTTTAAGTTTATAATTAGCATAGTCAGGGATTAACTTGTGGCATGTGAAGACCCAGACATCACAAGTTAAGTTCCACAAACTAATTAAATATATTACTTGTTATCTATGTGTAGTTGTAATCCCCTGGTTGTCTATGGATAGTTAATTGTTATCGCCCACCCACCTTCTTCTACTTAAACTAGTTGTCTGCCACGAACTGCTAATGCATATATTCTATTCCTCGCATGATAATAACATACTGCCTTTTTAAGGATATGTGATCCACCCATATACCATACACCTATGTAAGTTTCCCTGTAAATATGTGCACATGAAAAATCATCAAATCTGCAAATAATATGAATAAATTCATTCAACAAAGGATCAGTGTGTGCTCCTACATCTATGTACTTTTTTGGATAGGGAAAGAATCCAGTAACATAGTCTTTGTTTTCAGATGTGATTGGGACAAAAGGACTACAAAAAATCCAATCTTTAGATCATGAATCCTTAATTAGTTTCCTATGAACAAAATCATCTCAAATTCATCAACCCGATCCATGTAATCAACAAGTTATATGGGAATCAATAAATTCCCCATCCAGTCTAGGGTCGAGTAAAAGATCCAAGAAAATATCATCAATGGTAGCATTCAATAATGAAGAACAATGTGTTGATGCATTTTCTAATGTCCTAGCAAAACTTGGCATCACAAATTCTTGTTTGGTCTCGACTTATGCATCATGTTTCGGTACTTTAGGTACCAAGATAAAGTATGACCCAGTTTCAGGGGAGATACAAAGAACATATGCAAGAAAAACCTTCATGAATATGCTAATAGAATCTTGCCTTCATATATTTAGAGACCATCTTCATCTCACCTTCTCTAAAATTCCACTTCACTCAAAAAAGATGGTGATACAGGACATAGAGAATGAATTTGGGTCTGGTTGGTAAGTGACGAAGGTAAAATCACAAATGATAGAAAACTGTAAAAGGTTTCGTCGCAACCAAACTAGAAAAATATTAAAAAAAACACTCTAGATCAAACGCTTAAACGTAGGCCATTTGACATACCTATGAAAGTATGGAAATAATTGGTAAAATCCCATGAGAAGTTGGAAGCACAAAGAAAGGTCGGCAATGAGATCACTCATTTATTGAATTTTCTGTTCAATATGATATTTCAAATGTATTAATACATATTAAACATTTATTTGTGTGAAATTGCATTAAATTGGTTTATGTTTAAGGACAAGGTCTCCAAGCAGAGGGTAGCAAAGTCAAAGGCCACTCATCGTAGTGGCCAAAAAGGTTTAAAAGCACAGATAACAACTTTTGTAAGTATATTAAATATGTGATCTTTCTTCTTATAGAAGTTGTAGTAAAAGAAATTCATTCTTATCTAATTTCTCCATATGTACTAATTTGGCAAGAACAAAAATATGGAAGGAATCCAAATATCTTAGAGAAAGAGGTGTTGTAGCAAAATAAATGGATCGATTTTGTTATTTGGATGGATACTGAGGTATGTCTACTAATATTACAAGTTATGTTAAAAAAATGAGGTACATGAAGGGCTTGGTACTCTTGATTAAACGCTTGATTGATCTTTTAAAATACATCTCCAAAAAATAAGAATATAGTGAACAATGAAAGAAAGTTGCATGAAACTAGGAGGGAAATTCTTGTCTATGTGTTGTTGTGACAAGGAAAAACTATATGCATTAACTACCATTTAAATTTAAATGCTAGTGAAGAAGAATTCAAATGTATTTTTCCAAAGAGATGATGTTTTTTACTTTTGAATTCCAATAACATTCAGATTTTAATAGCTTTGGTCAATATCTGTTGTTGTCATCAAGGAAAATCAATAGGTGTTGCAGACTGTAAACAAACAACTTTTAGCATTTCAGATGAAAATTGAAATAGATTTTCCTAAGGGCCTTGGTATTTTAGCTACAAGGTTCCAATGCAATGTAAAATTATACACCTTGCTTGTTATTAAATCACCTTATGTCTGATGAGGAATACAAGTATGCGGTGTCAAGTTGAGTCGAAGAATTTCTTGACACCAATTTTCAAACTTGACCTCCCATATGATCTGACAAGTTAGAACATTCTCAACGGCAGATTTGACTGGCCATGTTTGACTTCTGGCATTCAACAATCATCCTCAAGTCTCAACAACCCATCATTGTTGGAGTCTATAGTACAGTTGAAAATTAATGTTCAGTATCTGACCTTGATTTTAAGCTTCAATGCTAACAAAAATAACCTCCACTTGTCTAATCCAACATCAACTATGTCATGTCTTGTCAGTTGACTAGGAATACAACAAACATGTGTTACGATTGCTAGCTATTGTCAGTTGACTAGGAATACAACAAACAAGTGTTACAATTGCTTCCTATTATAACTTCCATTACCATTGTAATTGAACATTCTTGTATACATATGATATTTTCAATTCTAGCAACTCTCTTAGCTCAATCTTGAAACAATGTTATTTCTTATCAAATTGTAATGAGACTTGGGTTTACAACCCTTTGCGGGACTTTGGCTCACAAAGTGCTTCCACACCCACAAGTCACAATCTCTACATTCTTTCACACAGTTGAGATAGACCTATTCATTGTGTTTACCATGTCAAGGCCAACACCTTGAAACTTTAAATCATCATATTATACTCTAGAGTCAACACAATTAAGGTTAAATGTTGAACCTTCCTTTTAGTTGTGTCCATAAGCTTTGTCATTCCATATTTTGGATTAAAAGGAATAATACAATGGATGGTAGTAAAATTCATGTGATGATGTAATAACTTTTAGCTTCCACCGTGAGCATATTGTTATTTTTGTGCAAAGAATTTTGAAGTCAACTAAAACTAAATTTCAGTTTCTTACAAAGTTTCAGAGACTTGCGGATAGATGTGCATAATTGATTGGAGAAACTACACAATAAACACATAATATTGTGTTTCAATGGATGGACTAGGGTTTAAAGGAGAACGACTACATGGTGGGGAGAGAAAATCTAAATCGACATAAGCTACAATTTCACGTGAGAATTCTGAAAGACTCTCATATTATATAGAGAAATGCTAGTGAAAGTTTGAGGTATATATTAATTGTGGGAGAGACATTTGTATTGAATGTCATTGAATACTACACAATCTCTCTTAAAGCTAGAATCCAATATTAAAAGCCTTGGAATTTTCTCTGTGTATTAAATTGCTTATATGCTTATGTCATAATGTTCCATAGCTCCCAAGTGGTGGAAACAAAATGAGAAGTTGTTGAAGTGCAAACGTATGGTATTTGCATTGGTTAGGGTCTTAATTGAAAGAATTAAGAGTATTTAAGAGGAATGAACGTGGAAGAATCATAATAGATATTGTAGGTAACCAGTGACTACAAAGCCCCTCTTTCTTGTACTAATGGCCCCTACATTTATGCACCTTCATAAAGGATTTCAATCAATACCCACCTTCAACACTTTTCAATTTCATTTATACAGCACTTAAGCTTCCCTTAAATGCTTATTTCTTCTTGGCATGGGATACCCAGGTTCTGTGATCAGTGCCCAATAAACTTCCAATTGCTTTCAGTTAATTCATGCATAAGATATAATGCTTTACATGTATGAGATTTGCTCTTATCTGTCATGTCCCCAATTAAATAATTTCTGAATAAGACTACTTGCAAATAATTTTCTACCAACCTACTAGTTCCCTCGGTTGAGATGGAGAGATACATTTTGTAATAAGGGGATATGGGAACCAAAAGGACTTTAGTTTACCATATTCACATTTAACTGGGACACATAAATGATAAATTCTAAGAAAATAAGGTGGCATGGGTTCATGAAGACACTTGGAAGCTTGTGGAGCCTTTGGAAGACTAGATTCCCCAACATGCTTGGCATGATCTTCATCCAAATTCGAACACATGGATAATATAATGTTAATGTAGGGTGATGTGGTGTCAAATATCATATAATGAGCCAAATAATCTGAATAGGTAAAGGAGAGTAACTCCCATGGAAGGGGAAGAGACTAGAAGACAACATGTGCCACTTGGAAGGAGATTCCATGCACTCTATGACAACAAATGTTGAAGGATTATATGACAAGTATGAAAAATTCAGATCTTATTGCAGACATATGACATGACAGGGCTAAAAATATCCACCAATAGATCGAATTTGGGATTTATAGGAAGCCATTCAAAATGGGGAAAGAATTGGAGCATGGAGAGGAAGACAAGTGTCATGAGAGTTACTAAACCACTAAGATGAGTTGGAGGAATCCCATAGATGGAAATTCGACCTCAGGAGGCCTTGTGAAGTTAATAAAAGGATAATGAGAATGTATTTTGATCATTTTTTAATGTCCTTTTGCATTTTGGAGAGTGTTTTCTTGTCCATTGCTCTGTGAGTGTTCACTCTCCCTGCTTGTGAACCAATTTCGAGGGAGTTGGATTCATTTCTAAGTTGGTTGATGGATATTCCATTCAGAAATATCATTTGAGATTAATTAAGGATTTTTATTTGCAGTTTTAATGATCATACAATAGAATACTCATATATTCCCCTATTCTCTCATTCCTTCTTCTCCATTCCCCCACACTCTCATGTTAAGGGTGCACTTGTTGGAGTGGTGCTTGTGCTTTGATGAGTATTTTTGGTGCCCAAGATGTGAAATATGATGTATTTATCTATAATATCATGTCCATGTTATTTTTAATTCGAAATATCAATAATACATATATTAGAGGCCTCGCATTCCCATGCTCTTGAATAACTAGTTTTCATGGATTTGGCTTCAATAATGAAGTAGCTTTATATCAGATTTGTATGAGGACATTCCTATGAGTTTGATGATGTTGGGGAAACCATATATTATTTAATTCTCTGTGCTTCCATTCCCATATTCTATGAATCTCTAAATCCAATAAACTCATGTGTGAAAAGCTTGCATTCTCGTGCCATTGTATCACTAGTTTTCATGGATTTTGGCTTCAATCTTGAAGTAGTTTTATACCATATTTGTATGAGTACATTCAAATGAGTTTGATGATGTTATGGAAGCCATATATTATTTAATTCTACGTAATTCTACTCCCATATTCTATTCATATCTAAATCCAAGAAACTCTTGTGTGAAAAGATTACACTCTCGTGCCATTGTATCACTAGTTTTCATGGATTTTGGCTTCAATCCTGAAGTACTTTTATATCAGATTTTTATGAGGGATATTCTCTGAGTTTGATGTTTTTTTCAAAGAAATATATGATGTGTTGCTCTATAATTTCATTTTCCTATGCTTTGTGGGTCTAAATCCAAGAAATACATATGTGAAACTCTTGCAATTCCATGCTACTAATTCACTAGTTTTCATGTTTGACTCCCATACTGAATGAGTTCTATAACAGACTTGTATGAAGGGATTTGTATGGTGTTTAATACTATTGGGGAAGAAATTTTTATTTTTTATATGGTCCCTATATTTCACATCTTGATCGAAAGCTTTTAACTCTATCTTTCATATGTCAAAATCGAGCTAGTTATGCAATTTCCCCATAAACAATTTCACTTAAAGTTATCAAACAAATTTGGAACTATATAATCAGTTTGTATAAATAATAAGCACGTTTAATTACAGCCCCTTATGTATGATAATAATCCCAATACTATGTTCACAACATTTGAGGTTCGTACTTGATTTTGGAAGTCAATTTTACCTTCGCCCTTGGGGGAATTTGACCACAATTTCCTATGTAAAATTGCATTGTTTATCCCTAGCCCCAAACCAATTTACAGGAGCTTAAATTTAGATAAAAATTATTCATATGTCATTTGGGAATTTCATAATACTCACCCTATCCTTTCATTTCAAATTCGAGACCATTTGGAGTCAATTGGAACCCCCTCCAGCCTTGACTAGTAAAGCTCAAAAATTGTCCAAAAATAACTCTTTCCCAAATTTCCAAGAAGGGATATTACAATGGTATCAGAGCATGGTTTTTGAACCTAATGAAGTTATGGATTATAAGGATAAATTTAAGAAACTCTTGAATTTGTATCTTGATAATATGGCCAAGCATCTTATGCAAGGGTTCGAATTGATGGCTAGTCAACTTAGGGGTAAGCTAGAAGCCAGGGGTAGTAGTGGTTCCCATCATGGAAAGAAACATAATACCATTCCTTTTAAAGTCTTTGATTATTGGGTGAATGGATCTAGGCACAAGGATGCAAATGTGAATTCATTAAGGGACAATTAGCAATCCACAAGTTTGGAGGAGCATGAAATGAGAAAAAATCAGCCTACTTGTGAAAATAGCCTAGATACACCATTAAAGGAAGAAACAGGGAATCATGAAGTGGACCATCAATCACATCAAGGTGATTGCAGAGAATAATATGAAGAGGAAGGTGAATACAAGCGCACAATCCTTACTGATGGGGGTTTTGCAAATCAAAGAGAACCCACTAATGGGTCATTGAACTATCATAAGGCATTAGAGGAATTTTGGGGTCTAAAATGGGCCTCCTAAGGAAAATAATAAAATAATAGTTAAAATAATAAAATAATATTGATTAATTTTGGAGGAAGAAAGAAAAAAACTACTTTTGTGTTCGTATTTTCGACATATCTCATTGTGTTTTTACTCAAATTTCGATCGGGAGAGCTCGTTGGATGTGGAATTTGATTCTGCATCCAACAAGCTCTCCTGATCGAAATTTGAGTAAAAACACAACGAGATATGTCGAAAATATGAACACAAAAAGTAGTTTTTTTGAATGACAAATATGCCAATTCAACCATTATGGTTGACTTATTTTATTGAAATTCTATTGGTTCTTGAATTCCAACTCACAAAAACTTATTTTGGCACGTTTTCTTATAAGGCCCATTTTAGACCCCAAATTTCCTCTAATGAGTACCTACTGATGGGTGCTCACAAATCTATGTTGGTGGCATAGAGATCAGATTTGAAAATATTGTTACAATACAAAGTTCTCATAAGCATGAAAATGAATACCTTGTGACAAATAATGAAGAACCAATATCAACTTCCCCATAACCACTTGAGCTTCAAGAAGTTGATCAAATCAACAAGAAAAAAGAAGAGGAGGTTAGCTCCCATGAACCAACCTTCATTGAAGGGTCTTTGAAGATGAGTGAAAGGAATATCCATTAGGCCCTTAGCATACTCAATGACACTAAATAATTGGTGTCAAATTATTGTTGAAAAGTTTCTTCATTGGAGGAGTCATCCTTCCTTGAAAACATGGAGAAGATTCAAAGAGCAATGTGCAACATTGAAGGTAAATCCATGTCTTTGATTTTTGGTAGAAACAATTTGGTTGAGCTTAATGAATGGTTACATGAAGCATACTCGAATAATAATGAGAGTATTCATAAGCTCAAAATTCAAAATGAGCAACTTCTTAAGAGGTTGCAAGATACTTGTTCTTCCTCCTATGTTTCAGATTGTCATAATATGGCAGATTGCTTGGAGGATTCTCATGACATGAGGGATCATGAGAGACATGGAAAATTGCAAGTTCTTGATGTGTTTGAAGATGAGATTCATGAGATCCAATCACTTGTTGTGGTGGAAGAGGAGCTTGAGTTGCCTCTTAAAAATGGTTACACACTTTTTTGAAGAAGTGCATGATTCCACTACCTTGGAACCAACCTATGGGGAAAGTTTTGCATTTTTGAGGAAGCTGCATGTTCCTACCCCTATGGAGCTTTCACATGATGAAAATTTTTCACTTTATAATCCTTTGGGTGAGTTGTTTCTTTCTCCTACATCTTACACTTCCACATTTTGAAGAATTCATCCTAACGAAGTATAGGTGAAAGGTTTATTTTTTATGGTACCACATGAAGAGTATGGACTTCCTATATCTCCTTTTGATGATGACAAGACTAGAGTTCCATCTTATTTACATTTTCAGCAGAATCCTTTGTTAAATTATGATGATATGCATATTCATGGGTGTATTGATGAGACTTCTTTGAGCCACTTGAAGTCTTCATGTTTTCTTTGCTCCTTATTTGGTTCATATTTTGGTGGAGGTTCTTCAGTCACTTATTGGATGAAAGAACACATGGTTTATTATTAGTTTGATGCACCTTACATTATTTTGGAGCAGCATTATAGGACATGGGATCCTCACTTATGTCATTGGAGCATATTTGATATAATAATTAATGCTTGTGTGTATGGGCCACATGATGATCTACTTACTTGGATGTATAAGCACTCTCATGATCATTTGATTAGGTACCTTCTTGATGTACAATTGTATGATTTAGTTATGTACTTTAATGATCTATATTTTGTACTCGTGATGTTTGGAAGGGTGCAATATGTTGTCTATCGATTGCACACCAGCAGCAGAAATATTTCGAAAGTTGTCTCCTCACTTGAGAAAATGGGAGAGGTGTGACCTTGGGGGAAAGCACAGAGCCAGGTATTGTCACCTACTTTTAGCTCCTCCATTTAGGCTAACTCCTAGCGAATCCAAGGGGGTAGTCCCTAACAAAGAGTTTCTATGGCTCAATGTTTTTAAGTTAATTTTATAGAAGTGATGCAGATGGGTGTTGTTTAGGAGTTTATTTATGATGAAGATGATTATAATTATAAAAATTTGAACACAAGACAAAGGAAATACACGTTGCTGCACTGGATTAAAAGATGAACAATTATATCAAGAACTTGTAAAAAATAAAAGTGCATTCACAGATAAAGTTCTTATAAATAAAAGGACAAATAGTCCAGATTAATAATAACACATGAAAAGATAGACCAGTGCCTTATGGAGTCAAAGATCTGCAATGCTTGAAGAATAATCAAAGATACAAGTCTTGAAATAAAGCTAGTGGATATGTTATGCGAGTGCTCTTGGTACGTTTTAAATGTTTTAATGGTCTTGTTTATTATGGCTTTGAAACGAAGAAGGTATCAGAGACCAAATGGGAAAGTGTTCAACATCATTATGTTCTAGACATGTCGGCCCATCTAGTATCTCGGGCTGGTGTCCTGGAGGATTGACCAGCTAGTCGTGACCCTAAGACAACGGGGTGTTCTGACGCCCTTACTGAGAATAGACTTGAATGATTTATACAACGTCGATGCGTTGGTTATGGGTAACAATTTTATTAAGTTGTTATTGCAATCTTAGCAAGTCCGTTCACCGTTCTGAGTACGAGCCCAACTATGAAAGTTGACATAGCATACTAGGTGAAGGATCTCAACGATGTAAATTAATTAGAGGGAATGTGAGTTGAAAGATTTTATTAAAAGAGTTAATTAAAACCCTCAGACAGAGAGTGCTCTTGACTTTGTCTTATGACAAAAGTTCAAGAGTCTTATCTATTTTATATGCCTAATTGCAAGGATGATGCAAAAATTAATATGCTCTCCGATAGAGAGTGCTCTTGACTTGGATTCCGGTAAGTTCAAGAGACTTAGAAATTAATTAAAGTTAAAAAAAGCAAAGTACATAGAAAAACTGAAAAATTAGACAAACTCTTCGATAAAGAGCACTCTTGATCCACCTTATGGTGAGATTCAAGAGATTTTGGTTCTTTTTAAATTTTCCAATATTATATCAAATAAAAACAAAATCTAAGCTAAAACTAAGTAAAAGAAACAAGAAATTTTCATTTTTCTAACTTTTATGAAAGCGAACTTCTAAATAATGAAACTACCCTTTCCTATTCTACTCTAGCAAATTATTATGCAAACATGAAAATAAAAGAGATGATACAAGCTTCCCCAAAATGGGGGAAGAGGGGTGTGGGATCCTTTATCCCACTTGCTTTTTATTAACTTTTACAATGTTTTTTATGCTTTTTGCCTCTTCCGAAAGAGCGGGGTGAGAAAGGGAAAGAGAGAAGAGTGAAGTATTTTTTGTCTTTTTGCTCTTTGCTTGCTTCCTTGCTTGCCTTTAGCCTTTGGGCTTTTCTTGGTTTTTTCTAAAAGAAAGATCTTTAAACACTTAAAACGTTATATGTTAGTCAAAAAATTAAAAGAAACAAAACTACAAACTAACTCTTAAAAAGGGGTTAAAATTCTACGGTGAAAATTGAGGAAAGAGAGAGGAGAAAATGCTATGAAACGGAAGAGAAGAAGGGCAAAAAGAGGGCTGTCCAAAAGGGTAAAAGAGGGCTGTAAACTAATAAAAAATGGGTTGCAAACTAACAAAAAGAGGGCTGCAAACTGAGCGAAGAAAGGGGAAAAGAGGGCAGCGAGAAAAGAACAGGAAAAGCAAGTCAAACAAGGCAAGAGAAGGGAAGCCAAAAGATGGAAAAATGGAGACTAGGGCTTCCTAAAGTAACCGGTAACCAAATTAAAGACTTCTTATGGATGGAACACAAGATAGAGAGAGAGACTCCCATATTTATTTTTGCATTAAAAGAAGATGATCCCTGTAGGTCCTGCAATCACAAAGTGTTAAACAAAAATTGGTTGCTTGAAGCCTAGGATAGAAGCAGCTGAGCTCACACCCTTCTTCAACCTGTGAAGCTTGATAACACACCACAACTCAATACAAAAGTGAGATCAAAATAACATGCTAGTATGCTAAGAAAACTTAATCAAGATCAACATTACGTATATACTGATTACTCATGTCCATCAAGATACTAATCTACTTCGCATAAACAACAAAATTGAAACAACAAATTGTTATTCTACCGTGCCAACAATGACCTTCTTGAGCTAACAAAACAATTGATCTCATGCAAGTATTAAAGAAATAGGGGTTATAGACAATATCACCTCAACCATTTAGAAAGCCACCACATGCAAGAGCTCATAGACCTCCAAAGTCTAATCTTTATTAACAATTCAAAGCAAATGCTTGATATAATTTTCTCAGAGTAACTCTGCTACAAATTTCCATATTGTAGAGCTCAAAAGAGCCTCTACTTATACAAAAAGGAAATAAAATAGGGCTCAAATCCCTAAATCCGTACTAAGAGTAACACCAGAGTAATTGAATGAGCTCGGCATGATGATTTGGAGTTGAACTGAGCTGCAACTGAGTTGTAACTGAGTGTTGGAGTAATGGGGGGGGTGAGTTGGCTCATACTCCCTCGTAATGATCACTCAACCAATAGATAACCCACACTTCAACGAAAAATGAATTTGACCAAAGAGGACAAATTTCTAACTGATAGTTCAACTACTACACTCCGATACTTGATCTGAAACTGACCGATATCGATTGGAATCATCATAAATGCTCCATGCCATGTCATTTAGCCTTTTATTTTATTCAATTTGGTTTATTTTGGAGAGTTTTTTATTTTCTCCAAAATATTCATTTTTAATATTTTAATTAATAATTTATCTGTAAATGACTTTTTCAAGAAATTATTAATTATGAGGCTGAATGAACTTCTGAAACTTGGAAATAGCTGGTCAGCTGATCATGAATGATTTTTGGCTTAAGGTTAGAGCCTTCAATCACTGAATTCGGGTTCCGAATGATCGACATATTACAAATTGAAATTTTTCCATTTAAACTATAGAAAAATTTAATTAAAAACTTAGGAAAAATTTAAAATTAAAAAATTAAAAATCCAACACGTCCGATAAAAAAAATTTGGAATTTTTTCTTAGGGTCCTAGTGACTTAGGACATGACCATGTTCTATTCTAATAATGTGTAGTAGGTTTATACATACCCAGTTGGGCTCTAATAACCCCCCAAGGCCCAGAATTCAAAATCGGGCATTCCAGCTTTGGAGGAAGCACGAGAAAACCTCGTCGATTATACTCGGTTATAGGCAAAGCATAATTGACAAGGGAAAAAAAACTCCCTGGAATACCTTAGCTGAAATTCTACGTCTTAGGAGACCGAACCACTCAAAACACCCTACTAGCACATTTTATTACAAATCCTGTGGGGCCATGGTCATAATTACTTAAAACAAAAACTAACTAGCCAAAACTAGCTAGGCACAAATGGAAGATCATCTAATACACTGGAACACAAACATTTATCATGTTTGTCAAATGGTGGCTCTTCAGCTAATCCAACTATGGTACAAATAAGTGGATAACATCTAGCTCCAACTGCGGGACGTGTGCTCGATCTAGTCTCTTATGCAAGGAGAGCATATGAGAACACCATAATCTTTAGTTTCCATATCCTGTAAAAACATCTCAACTTGACAAGAAAAACCTTAGTAGCACAAGTTTTATGAAAAAGAGCCATTGATCCAAAAGTTTCTTTGTTCAAAGGAATGACAAGACTTAACTAAAAAGTTTATTTATTTCTAAGTACATAAAGAAAATGTTACAGTGAATGCTCACTTTAAGGAGCCTATTTTCCTACTCTAAGCATGAAAATAAAAACGGTTATGTGTAATCATAAATCCAATGTAACTACCTAAGCATTTTATTAATGTAAAAAGGTTTTTCCTTGTCTTTGGTTACCAGCCAAAACAACAAATATTTTATTCAAAAAATGCAAACCTACGTGATGATCCAGAATGGGAGGGCTGGATGGGAAATCATAAGCATGAATAATGTCGTCAAACTTCTTCCCAAATTGGTAGGTGCTCGTGCAAGATGCTTCTATCCATGACTAGATAGCGCTGATATACAAATCGGGATGATGAGCCAGGCCGATTACTCCATCATGCTGATCATCAAGGCTTATCAAATGATAACTCGTTGTATAAACCCCAAGTTGCTCCAAAACATAAGGAACATCTATATGTGAAGATGATGGATGAGAAAAAACTTCAACTAGTTGTACCCCATATGATTCTTCACTGCACTGCTTTTTCAAGTCCTTATTATAGATACTCAGATACAATTCTGACTGATCATATGAAAACTCTAACTGTTCTTCTTTATAACTTTCATAAGTCTCAGAATAAACACTCCCCTCACTGGACATATCATAGATGAGATTCTCAAAAATATTTTCAAAAATATCATAGGTTGGATTTTCAAAAAAAATCTCATAGTCATCATCACCATCTATGTCAGATATGAGAGATGCCTCATCACTAGTATCAAGTCCCTAGCTATACTCCTCATTCTGCTCAAAACAATCTTCTTCAAAAAGATGGGTTTCAAAGATATCACATGGGACCCAACTTTCCAAATATTTGTCATCAGGTGGAGAGCATGGAGGACTCTCATCACATGAAACCTCTAAGATTGGATTTTCAATTAAAGTCTTGTAGTTATCATCCATCTCAGATGTAAGGGATTCTTCCTCACTTGTATCACATCCCTGGCTATATCCCTCCTCGTGATCATAGTCATCTTCTTCAGAAAAAAGGTCACAAGGTAGTAAACCTTCCAAACTATCATCATTATGCTCATTTGTAGGATTAGTACCAAAGTTTTTAGTGAGGTTATCTAATTGTTTACTATAATATTTGACTTGACCCCGGGTTTCTATGGTGACAGGATGGAGCTGTCCAACTGCATTAATGTACTCCGACTCTCTTGAATATTGTTTACCCTCTCTCCAACTTTCTCTGGAAACATCATGCATGTCACCTACATAGTTTATGTACTCAGGCTCACTTGATGATGCTTTAGGACCACAACCCTCTAGAAAACCATGCTCATGAACATAGTATGCATAATAGCAAGAAGATTCTCCATGATGGTATTCACATGCCCTACAAAATGGCATGTAAGTTTTAACCCTGTTAGCAGCCTCTAACTGATGAGGAGGTTCATGGTTGGGATTTCTTCTTTTCCATATTGGTTTTGTAGGAAAAGTTCTACAAGGCTGTGGATGTTGAGTTCTTTCAATGGTTATGACCATATTCTGAACCTCTTTAATCTGCACTAAGTGCTTCCTTTCCATGTCTTGCATTTTTTCTGTTAGGTCCATGAACTTCTTTTCATATGCCCCGTTTGATGGCTCTTTTCCTTTAGTTTCCACAGTTTTCAGAGGAGTAAATGATCTAGAGTAACCCTGGATGTTTGAGTCTCCTAAAGACTGCATATTATTATCAATTTTAATGTCCAAATTCTGAGCTTGAAGCAATGTGGTCAGTTCCTTGTCTCTAATCTGGTACTGGATCTTGCCACTTAATGCTTCTATGTAATAATCCAATTTAGAAGCCGCAGGAGGAGCATAAGTGGCAGGGATGGAATTTGACAACTCTGTGAACCTATCGTTGAATTCATCCATGGTTTCCGTATCAGATTTATTCATACTAGTCAAGGCTACCACTAGATGTTTAGGTTCCTTCTTACTGCCAAATTTTTCAAGGAAAGCAGACTTGAAATCAGCTATGGTAGTGAAAGAGTTGTTTGTCAAATTGTCATACCAATTTCCAGCTTTACCATCCAAATATAGAGAAAAAAGGGTCATGAAAACATCTTCGTGTTTGTCAATACCTCTGACATAAGAACCACAGTGTCTAGAGAAATTTCTGATGTGTTGTTCAGCAGAGATAGAGGCATCAATGCCATTAAAATTCATGAGCTTGTCAATAGATTTTTTGGGAATTTCATGAGGCTAACATGCTATCTGAGTGAAATTGAGCTGAGTAAAAAACTCACCCATTGTGTTAGGAAAACAGTTATTGTTTTGAAAATTTTCTAAGTTTTCTTGAAATAAAAGATGGATGTCTGAAACAGACTCATATCCAAGTTCTTCAAGGACCCTACGCGAAGCAATTTTGTTCAGTCTCCTCCTATAAACCTTTTCAGGCTCGAGGATGAAATTGAGCAAACCTTCAGAGTTTCTTCTAGTCGAATATCTTGAGGTGTTAACTAACAGTGGAGTCGCCAGGTGGATTCAAGTCTAATTTCGGAGAGTGATTGGACTAAAAATCTACCAAAAAGGGGAAAAAAGGTAAAAAAAACTAAAAAGAAACAAAGGTCGTCCAAGAACAAAAATATTTGTCCCTAATAATGGTACCAAAAGATGTTGTCCACCGATTGCACACCAGCAGCAAAAATGTTCCAAAAGTTGTCTCCTCACTTGAGAAAGTGGGAGAGGTGTGACCTTGGGGGAAAGCAGAGAGCCAGGTACTGTCACCTACTCTTAGCTCCTCTGTTTAGCCTAACTCCTAACGAAGCCAAGGGGGGTAGACCCTAAAAAAGAGTTTCTATGGCTCAATGTGTTTAAGTTAATTTTATAGAAGTATGCATATGGGTGTTGTTTAGGAGTTTATTTATGATGAAGATGATTATAATTATAATAATTTGAACACAAGACAAAGGCAATCCACGTTGCTGCACTAGATTAAAAGATGAACAATTATATCAAGAACTTGTAAAAAATAAAAGTGCATTCATAGATAAAGATATTATAAATAAAAGGACAAATGGTCTAGATTAATAATAGCACATGAAAAGATAGACCAATGCCTTATGGAGTCAAAGCTCTGCAATGTTTGAAGAATAATCAAAGATACAAGTCTTGAAATAAAGCTAGTGGTTATGTTATCTGAGTGCTCTTGGTACGTTTTAAATGTTTTAATGGTCTTGGTTATTATGGCTTTGAAACAAAGAAGGTATCAGAGACCAACCAGGAAAGTGTTTAAAGTCATTCAGTTCCAGGCATGTCGTCCCATCCAGTATCTCGGGCTGGTGTCCTGGAGGATTGACCAGCTAGCTGTGAGCCTAAGACAATGGGCAGTTCCGGCGCCCTTACTGAGAATAGACTTCAATGCTTTCTACAACACCAGTGCATTGGTTATGGGTAAAATTTTTATTAAGTTGTTATTGTGATCTTAGCAAGTCCATTCACCATTCTGAGTATGAGCCCAACTATGAAAGTCGACAGAGCATACTAGGTGAAGGATATCAACGAAGTAAATTAATTAGAGGAAATGTGAGTTGAAAGATTTTATTAAAAGAGTTAATTAAAACCCTCCGACAGAGAGCGATCTTGACTTTGTCTTATGACAAAATTTCAAGAGTCTTATCTATTCTATATGCCTAAGTGCAAGGATCATGCAAAAATTAATATGCTCTCCAATAGAGAGTGCTCTTGACTTGGATTCCGGTAATTTCAAGAGACTTAGAAATTAATTAAAGTTTAAAAAAGAAAAGTACATAGAAAAACTGAAAAATTAGACAAACTCTCCGTAGAGAGCACTCTTGATCCACCTTATGATCAGATTCAAGAGATTTTGGTTCTTTTTAACTTTTGCAATATTATATCAAATGAAAACAAGATCTAAGCTAAAACTAAGTAAAAGAAACAAGAATTTTTCCTTTTTCTAACTTTTATTAAAGCAAATTTCTAAATAATGAAACTACTATTTAATATTCTACTCTAGCAAATTATTATGCAAACATGAAAATAAAAGAGTTGATACAAGCTTCCCCCAAATGGGGGAAGATGGGTGTGGGAGCTTTTATCCCACTTGCTTTTTATCAACTTTTACAATGCTTTTTTATGCTTTTTGCCTCTTCTGAAAGAGCGGGGTGAGAAAGGGAAAGAGAGAAGAGGGAAGTATTTTTTGTCTTTTTTCTCTTTGCTTGCTTCCTTGCTTGCCTTTAGCCTTTGGAATTTTCTTGATTTTTTCTAAAAGAAAGAGCTTGAAACACTTAAAACGTTATATGTTTGTCAAAAAATTAAAAGAAACAAAACTACAAACTAACTCTTAAAAAGGGGGTAAAATTCTACGATGAAAATGGAGGAAAGAGAGAAGAGAAAAGGTTATGAAACGGAAGAGAAGAAGGGCAAAAAGAGGGTTGTCCAAAAGGGTAAAAGAGGGCTGCAAACTAACAAGAAGAGGGCTGCAAACTGAGAGAAGAAAGGGGAAAAGAGGGCAGCAAGAAAAGAAGAGGAAAAGCAAGCCAAACAAGGCAAGAGAAGGGAAGCCAAAAGATGGAAAAATGGAGTATAGGGCTTCCTAAAGTAACCGGTAACCAAAGTAAAGACTTCTTGTGGATGGACCACAATATAGAGAGAGAGACTCCCAGCTTTATTTTTGCATTAAAAGAAGACGATCCCTGTAGGTCCTGCAATCACAAAGTGTTAAACAAAAATTGGTTGCTTGAAGCCTGGGATAAAAGCAGCTGAGCTCACACCCTTCTTCAACCTGTGAAGCTTGATAACACACCACAAATCAATACAAAAGTGAGATCAAAATAACATGCTAGTATGCTAAGAAAATTTAATCAAGATCAACATTACGTATATACTGATTACTCATGTCCATCAAGATACTAATCTACTTCGCATAAACAACAAATTGCTATTCTACTGTGATAACAATGGTCTTCTTGAGCTAACAAAACAATTGATCTCATGCAAGTATTAAAGAAATAGAGATTAGAGAATACATCACCTCAACCATTTAGAAAGCTACCACCTGCAAGAGCTCATAGACCTCCAAAGTCGAATCTTTATTAACAATTCAAAGCAAATGCTTGATACAATTTTCTCTGACTAACTCTGCTATAAAGTTCTATATTGTAGAGCTCAAAAGATCCTATACTTATACAAAAAGGAAAGAAAATAGGGCAAAAATCCCTAAACATGGACTAAGAGTAACACCGGAGTAATTGAATGAGCTCGGCATGATGATTTGGAGTTGAACTGAGCTGCAACTGAGTCGTAACTGAGTGCTGGAGTAATGGGGGGTTGAGGTGGCTCATCCTCCCCCGTAATGATCACCCAACCAATAGATAACCCACACTTCAACCAAAAACGAATTGGACCAAAGAGAGCAAATTTATGACAGATAGTTCAACTGCTACACCCTGATACTTGATCTAAAACTGACCGATATTGATTGGAATCATCATAAATGCTCAGTGTCATATCATTTAGCCTTTTATTTTATTTTATTTGGTTTATTTTAGAGAGATTTTTATTTTCTCCAAAATATTCATTTTTAATATTTTAATCAATAATTTCTTCGTAAATGACTTTTTTGAGAAATTATTAATTATAAGGCTGAATAAACTTCTAAAAATTGGAGATAGCTGGTCGGCTGATCATGAATGATTTTTGGCTTAATGTTAGAGCCTTCAATCACTAAATTCAGGTTCTGGATGATTGGCATAGTACAAATTGAAATTTTTCCATTTAAACTATGGAAAAATTTCATTAAAAGCTTAGGAAAAATTAAAAAATTAAAAATCCAATGTGTCTGGTAAAACAATTTCAGAATTTTTTCTGAGGGTCCTAGTGACTTAGGACATGACCATAGTCTATTCTAATAATGTCTAGTAGGTTTATACATACTCAGTTGGGCTCTAATAACACCCCAAGGCCCAGAATTCAAAATCGAGCATTCTAGCTTTGGAAGAAGCGGGAGAAAACCTCGTCAATTATACTCGGCTATAGGAAAAGCATAATTGAAAAAGGAAAAAAAATCCATAGAATACCTTAGTTGAAATTCTACATCTTAGGAGACGGAACCACTCAAAACACCCTGCTAGCACATTTTATTACAAACCCCGCAGGGCCATGGTCATAATTACTTAAAACAAAAACTAACTAGCCAAAACTAGCATCAAACATTTATCATGTTTTTCAAATGGCATCTCTTCAGCTAATCCAACTATGGTACAAATAAGTGGATAACACAATACAAGCAATGGGATGTTGGTATTGCTTGGTTTCAATTTTGGGGCCAACAAGCAGTAGGGGATTTTGAGTCACCACTTGAGAAGGCGATTGTAATCAGAGTAGATAAACAACAACATGGTGGTTCCTCTTTGAAACATTCTTGGAATATTTTAAATTAAATTTTGGAAACTTAGTACCAACTTCAAAGAATTATACAGAAGCAAAAAGGGTTGAAAGTTCAAAAAAGGTTTTCAAAAGATGGAGGTAAAGATTATTTGTGAAAATTTTGTTTTCATGGATATTATTAATCCTTTTGGTGTTAGTGTTGATGTCACAGTATATATAAATATTTAAAGATCCACATATCTTTACTTTTGGAAACACACAATTGTAGTTCATGAGTGCCACTACTCAAATTACAACTAAGGTTTGAAGCAAAGTTTTTGAAGGAAAAAAGGATTTTCAAAATCCATTTTTATATTGCTTGAGGACAAGAAATATTGGGTGGGGAGGACTATTATGTCCCCAATTAAATAATTTCCTAATAAGAATACTTGCAAATAATGTTCCACCAACCTAATAGTTCCCTAGGTTGAGATGGAGACATAAATTTTGTAATAAGGGGTTATCGGACCCAAAAGGACTTTAGTTTACCATATTCACATTTACATGGGTCACATAAATGATAAATGATAATAAAATAAGGTGGCATGGGTTCATTAAGCCATTTGGAAGCTTGTGGATCTTTTGGATGACTAGATTCCCTCACACACTTGGCATGATCTTCATCCAAACTCGAACACATGGGTAATGTAACATTATTGGAGGGTGATGTGGTGTCAAATATAATATAATGATCCAAGGAATTTGAATAAGTAAAGGATAGTAAATCCCATGGAAGAGGAAGATACTAGAAGACAAGGTGTGCCACTTAGAAGGAGATTGCATGCACTCTGTGACAACAAATGATGAAAGATTATATGACAAGTATGACAAATTCATACATAATTGCAGACATACGAAAAATATGACATGACAGGGCTAAAAATAGCCACCAAGAGGTCTAATTTTGGAGTTAGAGGCATCCATTCGAATTGAAGAAAGAATTGGAGCATGAAGAGGAAGACGAGTGTCATAAGAGAGACTAAACCACTGAGACGAGTTGGAGGAATCTCATGGAGGTAAATTCGACCTTAGGAGGCCTCATGAATTTAATAAAAGGATTTCATGAGGAATGAGAATGGATTTTTATCATTTTTTAATTTCCCTTCGGCATTTTGGAGAGAATTTGATTGTCCATTACACGGTGAGTGTTCACTCTCCCTGCTTGTGAACCAATTTCGAGGGATTTTGATTTGTTTCCAAGTTGGTTGATGCAGAGGCAATTAAATCCTATCATTGGAGCTTAATAAAGGATTTTTATTCGCAGGTTGAAGGACCATATAGTTGAATTCTCATCTAGTCCCCTATTTTCTCATTCCTTCTTCTCCATCCTCCCACACTCTCATGTTGAGGGTGCACTTGTTGGAGTGGTGCTTGTGATTTGCTGAGTATATTTGGTGCCCAAGCTATGAAATATGATGTATGGCTCTATAATCTCATGTCCATATTATCTTAAGTTGAAATATAAAGAATGGAGTGTAGGACATATCCTAAGGTGGCAGTTTTGACGGAGTCCAGCACGGGTGGGAGGTCTAACAAACAAATGGCGGAAGTCACAAGGGGGGGCATGCAGTCTCCCCAGTTTCAGATCCTCCATATTTACATATCGGGGACATTTCGATCCACCTAGACCATGGCTTGGTTTAGAAGGGTAGGTTTTTCGATTGCAAACTCGGGCAATGCATTCCAAGGGATTCCGAGATTCCTACGATGCAATTTCGGTCCTTGAAGTTGAGGGATCATATTCAGCACATGCAATACCATGCCCTAATCAGGAAATTTGTGGGTTATAGCCTTTGGAGAAATCCCTAGTTTCATGGATCAATTCCACTTGGAATCCTAAAGGTCACTTCAATCTACAGTTAGGATCCAAGGGTTTCTTTACCATCGTTTTCTTTAATGTGGAGGACAAGAACCGAGTAATGGATGGCGGCCCATGTTTTTTCAACTCGACACGACTATTCCTGAGGCCCTGGAAGGAAAATTTCTTCCTGGAAAAGGAAGACATGAGGTTGGAACTAGTTTGGATTAGATTGTACTCGCTTCCAGGGGAATACTGGGACCCTAAAAACCTGGAGGACTTGGGGAATACATTGGGGAAATTTATAAAGATATTTGAGAAGGCTAGGGTCCAGCAATAGACAACTTATGCAAGGATATGTGTGTATTTGTATTTGACCAAAGAACTCCCTGAAGCGATAAATATGTCATGGGAAGACAAAGACTGGCTCCAACCCCTGGATTACGAGCGGATCCCATTCCGATGCAGAAGATGCCATGAATATGGTAATTTAGTCAGGGATTGCCTGACGAACCATCCAAAACCTTAACCAGGGATGGAGGACGAAAAGAACGACCAATGGTTTACTTGGGCATCCTCAAGGAAAAGAGGTGGAAGGAAGCAAGATCATCAAGAAATATATAAGAAGACCTCAGTGTCCAATAAGTTTGAGGTGTTGGAGGACATGGCAGAAGAAACCCTTGAAAAAAAGACAAAGACTAAGCAGGGAGTCCACTCCATCCAAGAAACTGAGGAGATACGTCCCACTCCCGAAGCAGAAGAAACGGAAGATCGAACCTAGGAAGAAGCGGATCCAAAACTTAGGGATGAAGTAGAGGATATGGACATAGGAGAGCTAGACCTAGAAGGGATTGAGTAAGCTTGTGCCGAGAAAGGAAAAGAGTACGTGCCACAGGAGCAAGTCTGTTTATTAAAGGAGGCCATCCCCATGGCTAGAGAGAACAAACATCTAGGGATTAGTCTAGGCTCTCATAAGGAAAGCAAGTGAAAATATGAATATCCTAGTAAGAAGACGAGGAGGAAATTGCACAAGCAAAGAGTAGCAGAAGCGGGGAGGAGACTGGTAGAGTCAGGTCAGTACCCTACCATCAAGGTGACCCTAGCTATGTAAGTTCTAGTTTTCTTAATGAATATCCTATCCTGGAATATCAGGGGCCTAAACAACCCTCGTAAAATTAATATGTTGAGTAAAATTATTAAGAGAGATAACCTGGCTTTGGTTTTCCTGCAAGAGACCAAATTCTCATCTGACTAGATCCAGTAAATAGGGAAAACGATCTGGAAGGGGAGTGAAGGTATGGGCATCGACGTGAGAGGATATGCTGGGGGTATTGGAATTGTGTGGGATCCCAATTAGTTTACTTTATATGGATTCTAGGAACCCACTGCTTTCTCTCGGCAGACTTCAAGGTGGTAGGATTCCCTATTGAAGTAGTGTTAATAAATGTCTATGGCCCTCATTCAGTAGGAGAAAAGAGACAGTTCATTGATACTATTCAAACCATCAATGAAAACCTTGGTGGGAAACATTGGGTCATCAGGGGTTACTTTAATCTCATAACTTCACTAGAAGAAAAGAAGGGAGGTAGACGCAGGATAGAGGAGGAAAGCAGGTCATTCCGAGACACAATCAAAGACCTAGAGCTTGTGGACATCCTTCTGATGGAAGGATGGTTTATCTGTAACAATAAGAGATGTTTACCTGGTATCGGAGTCTATCTTGGAGTTGGGAAGTGAAATCCATTCAGTAACTCTCATAGGAGTAGGGTCAGATCATTGGCTAATTGATCTAAGGTGGATCATAATGGGATCTCAATTCAAAAAACCTTTTAGGTTCTAACAATTCTGGTTTGGGCATCCATATTTTGAAGATAAAGTTAAGACGTCGTGGGAGGAATTGAGTGAAGGCCCGGGGGCCAAGAGCATTTACCATTTTCAACAGAAGCTTAAAGGCATGAAGGAAAGATTAAAAAAATGGAACAAGGAAGAGTTCGGAAACCTGTTTGCGTACAAAACATACTTGGAAGCTAGATTGCAGGAGGTTCAATCCAAAGGAATGAATGAAGGGTATACTCCCAACCTGCAGAAGGAGGAAGTCAACCTAAATGCTAAAATTGAGGAACGAGAAATACAAGAGGAAATTATTTGGCATTAAAAATCAAGGAGTAAGTAGCTCAAGGAGGGAGAAAGGAATACTTCCTTGTTTCACATCTTGGTCACCCAGAGAAGAATGCAGAACAAAATTCTCTCTCTAAGGAACCCTGAGGGAGCTAGGGTTGAAACGCGGAAATAAATAGAAGTGACTCTAAATCATTACTTTGAAGACATAATGATGGATCCAAGGCCGAACAAACAAAGAGATATTGAGCACATTACTAGGCTCATTCCTTCTTTGGTATATCAAGAGCAAAATGATATCCTAATGAGACCTATCTCCTTGGTCGAGATGGAGGAAGCAGTCTTCCAGATGGAAGAGGGTAAGGACCCTGGCCCTGATGGATTCACCATAAATTTCTTCCATCACTTTTGGTACTTGATTAAATTCAAAGTCTGAAAAATTGTGGAGGATTCTAGGGTTTCTCGCAAGATCTTGCCATCTTTGAATGCTACGTTTCTCACTCTTATTCCAAAGTGTGAGGGATCATATTCCCCTAAAAAAATTAGGCATATAAGTTTTTGTAATGTGATATACAAAATTATTACTAAGGTTATAGCTAATTGCCTCAAACCTATTCTCCCACATTTGATATCTCAAGAGCAATTAGGCTTTGTGGAAGGAAGGCAGATAACAAATGGCATAATCTTAGTCCACGAGATGCTTCACTCCCTTAAAATGAGGAAACTCCTAGGAATGATGGTGAAGATGGACATGGCAGAGGCCTACAATAAAATTAACTGGAAATTCATCAAAGGTATGTTAATAGATTTTGGATTTCAGTTAGAATGGGTAGAATGGATTATATATTTAGTTTCTTTATCCTTCTTCTCTACTTTAGTGAATGGTATCCCATCTGGCCTCATCTAGCCCTCGCGAGGAATAAGACAAGGGGACCCTCTTTCCCGATTTCTCTTTATCCTAATAGCTGAAGGATTAGGGAGATCTATGTCGATAATAAGGGACAACAATGACCTCGAAGGCCTTAAAGCTCATCCAAGGGCAGAGAAGCAAACCCACCAACAATTTTCGGATGATACTATGCTTATGGGGTATCCTTTAGTCTAGGAAGCTTGAAAGTTTAAGGAATTTCTTACAAATTTTGGTAAAGCTTCAGGTTTGGAGACCAATAATTAGAAATCCAAGTTTTTTCTTTCACATGCCTCACATCACTCGACGTAATATTTGCCGCATTTTGGGCTTCCAGGAGAGCTCCATTCCATACAAACATATTGCTTCTCCACTAGTTTTTTCTATGGCTACAAATGGGTTGTGGGTGGAGCTAGTTGATAGTATGAAAAAACGTCTATCAAACTGGACCTTGAGACCCATAAACCTGCCAAGCATACTAGTTTTAGTGAAATCTTTTCTTCAGGATGTTCCTACATACCTTTTTTCTACCCTGGCAACTCCAAATGCTATCCTGAAAGAGATAAGGAACATTCAGAGGAAGTTTCTGTGGATTGGAGCCATTAACAACCGTATGTGGGCATTAGTAAAATGGGACATAGTGTATACTGCAAAAAACTAGGGAGGGTTAGGCATTACAGACCCTTAACTAGCAAATCTGGTGGGAGGAGCAAAATTATGGTGGATATGGGTGACCCACTCGCAGGATCCTTGGGCGAAGGTTTGGAAAATAAAATATGCGGAGGATTGGGATAAGCGAGACCTCATAAGATTCTTAGAAGACCTTTCAGGGTCTCACATCTGGAAAATGTGTGTAGGGGGAGGTCGATAGTCCAAGATCATAGCTTTTGGGAAATCAGAAATAGTCAATTGGCAAGGATATGGGAAGACTCGTGGCAACAAATGCCACCCCTAGGCCATGATGCAAGTATCTATTGAATAATTGAGGAGTGCACTAACCAAGTAATTACAAAGGTTGAGGACCTATGGATGGTTCAGGAAGTTGACCATCATTTCCAGGTTTGGCTTAGTCGGGACTAGTGGGAATAATGGGGGCCGAGAGAGGAAATTGACAGAGTGGAAAAAACCCTCGTCAATAGACAGATCAGAAAACTCACTGGGGTAGATAAACTTAGATGGGGCTACAAACCACAAGGAATTTTTTAAATAAAGGAAGCCTATTAATTATTGGTAGAAGCATAAGACCAACCAACGAACTCAAAATGGAAAAAATTATGGAAGAAAAAGATATGGCCTAAAATAAATCTCTTTATTTGGTTAGTAATGCAAAAGAGGATTCTGACAGAAGAAAACTTAAAAAAGAGAGGGATGCTTGGGCCTTACTATTGCAGTGTCTCTATGTGGCTAGATGAAACATCGGGCCACATTTTGGATGAGTGTTTGTTTGCCTCTAGCCTCTGGGACCAAGGTGCAGTAAGATTCCATAGATTGGACTGAATTAGATGGAACCTAGACTAGACCCTCGCAGAATGGTCCAATAAACTGTTTCATAACCCCATTCTGAACAAACTGTGGGAAATATTTCCTCATTTTGTATTATGGGAAATCTAGAGGGAGAGAAACCTCATAATGTTCCGAGGGAGATCGTGGCCGCTACCCAGGATATGGGAAGCCATTATGTCCCGACTGCAAGAAAATATAAGAATAGAGGCATGGAGGGATGTTGAGTGGGAGGTGGATGGTCCTGAAGCAATCATTCTGGAAGCCTGAGGATTGTTGTCTTCCTCACAAGGAATTCTCCACTAGTAGAGTACAAACAGAAATCCTTCAAGCGTGAATATTTGGAGTCCTCTGCCCTTATGTTTCTCTAAACTTAACTTTGACAGGGCCACAAAGGATAACCCAGTTCAAGCTGGATATGGGTGCATCATTCAGGACTCTAGAGGGAACATGCTCAGCTTCAGCTTAGGGTTCATCACATGGGAGACAAACAATGTTGCAGAATTTGAATTATTAATTCAGGGGTTGGAAATGGTGAAGGAAAACTGTTGGTTGTTGCTCTTGATAGAAGAGGATTCCCATCTGGTCATTAACATGGCCATGAAGCTTCTTAACGGAACCCAAGTTTCCAAGGTGGCAAGGTCTTGGTGTTTAGAAAGAAGGGTAGAGAGGATTAAGGAGATATTGGATGCGGGGTTGGCAGTACACTTCAACCAAGTTAGGAGGTCGAGGAACAAGGTCATGGACAAGTTATCAAACAATGGAACTAACACCCGTCGTACTATGAAGGCTAGATATTGGAACGAGCTGACAGATGCGATGGCTCGAGACACTTGTACTCACCTCTTGCATCAAGACATGCGTAGTAGTGATGAAGAAGGGAGGGAAGGACAGGGGGGCCTTCCACTTAATATGACAAATGGATAGCGTAGGGAGAAGGGAGGTGACATCAGCAGTTTTATGTGTAAGTATTAATTTGGTAACAGATCAGGATCAGGGTCAGTCCCTTTGGAAAGAAATCATACGTGTAGAAATGAAGGAGATAAATGGGAAATATGGGCTAAGGCATGAGATCAATTTGATCAGTACTATGGCTAACCTACGGATCATCATGGTAGGTTCAGAGGAAATAATGATCTGAAATTGGAAGGTTCCATTTAAGGAAGCTCAGGGTGGTAGAGAGGCTCATTAAGAATGTTTCCAAGTGGCTTCAATTGTTGTTTTCGATGGAGAGCGGCAGGGTCTGAGATGGGTCATAATTATTTTGAGTCAAGCATAAGCCAAGAGAATGGATGCAAGCAGAGGAAAAGGGAAATGGGTCTTAAGTGGTGACAAGGATAGTGGATGGGTAACCCACACTTGGAGGAAATCTATGTGGGAATCCCGTATGTTCGAATTGGAGTTGCCATCAGATATTTAGTAGAAAATAAACCATTCAGAGAAGCAGCTCTAGGAAGAAGTGGAAAAGAAAATCTCCATGAAGAATGTCAAAAGTAGGTCGATTGGATCTTGTACCTGGGTCACAACGTGGGTCATCTTAGCTTGTATGAAAGAATTGTTTCCCTTTTCTATGTGATGAAAAACCTCATCGGGCGCTCGTCCTAGGAGAAGGATGGGACTGTGGAATCAGGGGAGTCCATGGAGCAATGGAGGGAGGGTGTTGATGCAGACCTGAAGCAATTGAACTAGAAGATGGACTTCTTCCTACAGTTCTTTGGGATTCTCCACCCCCCCCGATTTATCCCTCGGCCTGCAAACCCGACGGAGGATGGTGGTAAGAAACCTGGTGGTTTTCCGGATATCCTATACATTTTGTTGTAATGGTGTGGTTCCGGGTCTTCTCCTATTATCTTTCGGTTGTCTATCATGCTTGTATCATCTGAAGTAGGTTTTTGTCTCTAGTGGTCATATGGTGGATAGGTTGGTTGTCTATCCCTCAGACAAGTTGGAAGTCATTTTGTTCAGAATGATAGCTTTGGTTGTCTATCCCATGGATAAAATGGAAATCGTTCTGGTCAGTAGTTCTCTTAAGGGAAGCTTTTGTAATTGGGTGTAGTATCAGGATGGGTTGGTTAACACAGTTTGTCTCTGTCTTGTTTTCCATGTTGAATATGTTGTAACATGAGAAACGTTTTAATTTTGGTTGTAACTTCCTTTCTTTGATGTTAATAAAATATTTGTTAATTACAAAAAAAAGTCGAAATATAAAGAATACATATGTTAGAGGCTCACATTCGCGTGCTCTTAAATAACTAGTTTTCATGGATTTGGATTCAATATTGAAGTAGCTTTATATCAGCCTTGTATGAGGAAATTCTCGTGAGTTTTGTAATGTCGCCATTTTTAATAATTGCATAGCAGGAAAATTCCATCAATCCTACTAGTTCACTAGGTTGGGTGGAAACATTGGGAAGTTAATAAGGGAGATAATAAATGGTGTTTAAACAATAGAAGGAATAAGTATTTATTTAATGGATTTAATTAAATAAATGCAAGTGAAAAATGAAATGGCTATGGAGAAGGGAGACACATGGAGACTATGGAGCCCACTCAAGCTAGAATTCCTATGTTAAATAGCATCCTCATCTTGCAATTTTGAATCTATGGGAAGCCTAATGTTTTTGGATGGATTATAAGGTTAATATACTTGTCCATATACTTCATAAGTTTAATTTTGGATGAAGTGTAACTTACATGGGGAGAGGAAGAGCCAAATGGGAGTTTCGTGGACACTTGGCTAGATTCCCCCTATATTTATGACATCTATGACACCAATGATGGAGATTCTATGACAGTTATGACACAAGTTAGATATGAAGTATGAAATATGACATATATGACATTTCAAATCGAAATCTGCCAACCAATAGAGCTCTCATGTGAGTTTGGGAAGCTCAATGGGCTCCTACTCAAATTTGGGGAAGGTGGAAGGCTAGGAAAGAGGGGACACGTGTCGATTCATGAGCACACACCCTAATTCAACTTGGATTGAGTTTTTGGATGGGTTGCAAACCTTATAAGGCTAAGGAATTTTATAAAAGATATGAAGCAACAAATATAATGGTTTTTTGATCATTTGTGAATTGTGAAAGCTAGTGGATGACTAGTTTTATTGCCTTAGCCAATTTCGAGGGTGAAATATTCCCATTCAAGTTGGTGTTTGGAAAGGCCACTCAGGTATTTCATGGAGCTTTAATGGAGTCTTATTTTCAGGTGTAATTTATAAGAAATCATGTGGATTCTTCTATTGCAACACTCTCTCTCAACTATTTCCAGTTTTCACACCATATTCATGCCAATGGAGGGATTGCGCTTTGGGTGGGCTATTGATCTCTTTGGGGAATATTATAATGCCCATTATATTATGTTATGATGTATATTCTCTGTATTTCATGTTTAGAATACTCTCAGGTCAAAATACCAAAAATAATCCATGTAAAAATGTTGAACAATGAAGAAATAGTGTTATTTCCCCACTATCTTGTTGTGAACCATTGTAATGCTGGCGATTTCGAATTGGGAGAGACTTTAATTGTCCATTTATTATTGTAATCAGTTAAATATTCTATTTTATTCATTCTCAAAAAATTTCAAGTCAAAATTCCCAATATTTGTATGTCAAAATGACTTTTAATGAGCAAACAATGACCATTTTCACTCTATTTTGATATATGCCATGGTAATGCTTATTATTTCGAATGGAGGAATGTATATCTGATAAATGTATGATGTATGGACTTTCATTAATGTTTATTTCAAATCTCATGTTCAGTACTTAAGCATTGGAATCCATTTTACTCATTTTTATTGCATTGGGAGAAGATTTGGTGCATTTTCCCCAAGGGTCGAAATTGTGACTTGGGAGTTGTTTTGGAAAGAGTCATAAAAGCCTGTATAAAATGAACCATGATGCATATGAAGCTACCTTACACATCCCCAACATCTGTTCAGAAATTCCAGTGACTTTGGGATCATTTGTGAAGCCATATTCGGCAATTACCTAGGGGGAATTGGAGCCCCAATTTGCTAGTAAAGAATCATACTTTGAACAGAACATTAAACAAGTTTGCAGAAGTAATTTGGGGGTAATTAAACATATATGAACATAATATTTAATTTATAATATCATTCATGTACCTTCAGAGAAAATTTGGGAGCCTTTGGGCCAATTTGGAGGTCTAGACATAAAAAATAGTTAAGGTCAAAATTGGGGAAAAAGTGAAAAAATTGGTCATTTAATAAAATTTCAAAAAGGGACATTACAAGTTTGATGATGTTCAGGAAGCCATATATTATTTAATTCTCTGTACTTCCATTCCCGTATTCTATTCATCTCTAAATCCAAGAAACTCGTGTGAAAATATTACATTCTCATGCCATTGTATCACTAGTTTTCATGGATTTTGTTGGGCCTCAAGATAGTAGGGAAGAATTCATGTAGAATTATGCCTAAGTATGGAGAAGAACATAAAGGAGAAGAGGAATTAGCATCAAGGGAAAGGGAATCATGTTGTGACATAAGAAGGAAAGAGAAGAAGAAGACAAAGAGAAGGCGCAGGACAAGGAAGCTGCATTAGATAAGTAAGTCGCGACAGAAGGACAGGAAAAAGATACGAGATGACATGGAAGAATATCAGCAAAAGCAGGCGTGAAAAAACTGTAACAGCCAGAAAATGAAAGTAAGGAATAACGCTAAGAAAGCGACAGTCCTGTTGCAGCTGCAACTTTTGTCTTCAAAAATTTTGATTTTTTGGGGTCCGCCCTTTTATTTTTTAGCATCTAGACGTCCTAGGAATGTTTTATTTCAACCCAAGTTTTCCCAGGGCTCAACTATTTTTTGAAAAAACTTAGTCTTTTCCATGTGCATATTGGATGTCTAGTTGACTAGCCTTTTGATACAGCGAAAGCATAGTCCACTATCTATCCAATGTGTTTATCAGAAGCCTTCCAAGGCCTAAGTCATTGTATCGGGAGTGAGTTTATCTATGCTCTCAGTTATAGTCTACCGAGGTTCCAACGTCTTGGTATAAATTGGATCCAATGGATCGGATGTCCCTTCAACTATCCTTTTCCGATAACTAATTGAGTGGGCAATCTCGCTGTCGAGTTTTTTTTCCAGAACAAACTAGAGTGTTAGTATGTCCACCATCCGCCGTTGCGGAGGGTTAGTTGCAAGTTGATTCGAAACTTAGTGTTGTTCCCTCCGATACCGAAGGAGCTAGTGACTCCGGCTTCCGGTGTTACTTTCCCATCTGATGTACTGAGTGAGTAGAGTGAGGTGCAGCCAACACTACGATCTTACTTCAGAGTTAGTCTCCCAATGGTGGTTAAAATGTTTTCCCGCCATGTTAGTTTTCCATTTTCGGTCGAGGTTTATATAAGGTTGTTTGAGGCCTGTTACTTGTCATTTTCATCATAGATCCATCATGTCGATTGCGTAGCTGTCAAGCTTCCATATGTTCTCCTCTATGCTTGCAGAATTTATCTCATGTTCGGGTCGCCCACATCTCCGTTTCCAGGTAGGATCCATTCACGATTTTGTTTTTGCTTGGTTTTTGTTTTGCTGGTGTTTAAGCCACCAAGGTGGATAGGGTTAGGTTTATGTGGTAGGGTAAGGTTTTTTGCGTCTTTGTGGTTTTCCTGCGATAAACTCCTTTTATTTGGGATGTATCTTTCTCATTTGTGAGCATTTTCATTTTCGGCCAGTTAGATTTTCCGTATCCTCTGTTGTGCAGCCATGAACACATTTGTGGCGGTTTCGTTTGTTGGGAATATTAGGGAACGGTGCAGACAAGTGTTTCATTGTCCAAAACCTCCCTGTCCATTATGACCTCATTTTAAAGCTTGATCCGCTCGGCCATGTCTCCTTTGTCAAAAAAAATCCATGGGATGCAGGAGGACCGCTAGTTTGATAGGGGTTTAGGGTTTTGTGTTGAAGCAGATAGCGGCATGAGATTTTGCCTTAGGCAAGATAGACATATAGATTTTAGCACGTTGGGATAGCTTAGGGTTGAAGCTAGCAGAGTTTTAACAGGTTTGGGGGAAGAAATATTTTGCAGGTCCTTTTGTTTAAGAAGTCTCTCATTCAGAGGAAATGTGGGATAATCATAATTTTCAACATGCATATAGATGAAATGGTAATATTTGGTTGCTTTATTGTTTTCTCATTGCAAATGATTGCTAGAGATGAATAGACTGAGATATTGTTGTGTAATGGCTACAGGAAAATTATCAACACACCAATATGTCGAGAAAATTAAAGAAGAAATCCCAAGCATCCAAAGAGGAACCTGAAGTGGAGGTGATAACCAAAGTGGAAGTCATCTATGAAGATACTAAAGCTATTAGCGGAGTTGAGCCAGAATATAAATGGGGAGAGGTGTACAGGATGATATCAAGCCATACTATTTTAGACGTTGGTTTTGAAGATATGCACATGTATGCAAATATTGAGAGGTCAGCCCTTATGAAAATGGCTGCCAGACCCGAGATGTTCCCATGTTCGGAGGTAATAAGTTGGATTCTGCCTAGGGCAGATGTCACACAGATGATATTGGAAAATACTACGAAGCAGGGTTATGTTGCATATAGCCCAGCTTATGTATCTATGGCATATAATTTCCCAACATCATAAGTTTATTTGATTGAAAGTTGATTAAAGGAGATAAATTTAGACATGGTTGAAACAATCAAGAAGATGATGATACCAGGAAAGAAATTCCATACAAGGCCTTCTGGAGAGTATGAAACATCAACTCTCCATGCTCCATATAGGTTCATTGTTTTAATGTTGAACAAAAATTTTGGAAGAGCTAATGGGAAAAGTTTTAAGCTGGGTTGGATACCTATTATTTATTATGTTGCTACACAAGGGACCATTTTTAACTGGGCAAGCATAGTATCCAACGGCCTGTCGGCATGCATAAGCGTAGCATTGGGAGGAGTATCCCAAAAGAAGTCTGAATTTTACATGAGTTCTATTTTAATAGATTTCATTCTATGCACTCAGCCTTTCCTTGCATTAAAGTGCCATTGGGATAAGGATCGAGCTCCAGTGTATGCAACTTGTAAATTGTTTTGGGCTCACAAATATTACAGCTATTATAAGGAGATCTGTGAGCATTTCATCATGCCTTTATACACTTTGATTTTCTTGGTAGAATGCAATTGCATGTTAGAAGAATATTTCAAGGTCATACAAGAATATGGAAGTTATTATCTAATAGAGGACGTTTTATATGTAAGAATGTATGGTGGTTCAAGGGCCCCTTCTCTACTCCCGAGATATGCTATTGATTATGTACTCCATAAATAAGTTGTTAAACAGTTATATATTGATGGAGTAGGGAATTTCTTTTTTGAACAGAAAAAGGCAGTATATCCTACAGTGCCCTTTTTTGTTGGAAGTTACAAATTTTCAAGGGTGAAGAATGCAGTAGAGTTTGTCAAGGAATTGGAATAATTTCACTTTGGTGAAATGAATTTCCATAGAAATGACTCCCAGGACAAAGTACCTGATTATTGTAAAGAAGTTGGAGTTCATTTTGAGTACACATATTTTTGGGACAAAGATGAGGAAACTTTCCACAATGCTAAGAACATGACAGCCCTAAGAAAAAGATTCAAACATAAGATAGATACCGTTGGTGGTAAAGGAAATCTTGCTGGGAAACATAAAAGGCAAGAAGAAGAAGAAGCAAAAAAGAGGCAAGAAGAAGCTAATAGACTAGTACAGGAGGCAAATAATTGGCCGAGGACAGAAGAGGAAGAAAAGAAATGAACTGCTAAAGAAGCAGCAAAGAAGATTGAAGAAGAAAAGAAAAGAAAAGAAGAAGATGAAATCTGGAAAAGTAGGTAGAAAGTGAAGGGTTCAAATTAGAAGGTGTTCAAAAGGAAAAACAACAAATAGAGATGATAGTTGAAGGATCGAGAACAAAGACATTAGAAGGACAAGACCCTATGGATCAAGAACATGCTCAGTCTAATATTAACCCATTAGAGCATGTGGTTCCTTCTAGTAGTACAGTAGGAGAAGGTTTTGGGTCAATTTCTGGAATTGAGTTCATTCCTTTCATGCCCACTGAAGGGGAGGAGGTGCCGGATTTTAATACTATCTTTTACAACAAGGAAAAAAAGAGAATTGTCAAAAGAACCGAGAAGAAATTGGAAACTAGGGGTAATCCAGGAATGATGGTGACCGATAAGACAATGGTCCACGGTACACACAAATATCCATAATTAATAGCAAGGGTTGGGGTAGCTCTAACCTTAGCCATTGAGGATAATGTGGATAGAATCATGACAAACTTAGAATAGTCTCAGAAAAGGGTCACAGAATTGAAGGAGACTTTGAAGAAAGATTAGAAGTGTTTCCAGAGCATGAAATGTTTTTGAAACAATTACAAGAGAGATGCAATGAAGATGAATAGGCCATTCAGCAAGTCAAGGAGTTAGATGAAAAGATACTTAAGACTGAAATAGCACATGCAGCTGTGAGTATCCACTTGCTGGAAGACCAGCTGTGCTTGATTCTTGCCAGGATAGTGGGTGTAAAGGCCCAGGCTGCTCAACACGAAATTACTATCAGATTTCTTGAACCTTCTGGTTTTGAGAATATAGCAGCCAAGGAAAATGTATGGAGAAAGTTCATGAATGAACAAGCTGGACCCTCCTAGTTGAATGTTTTGGAATGTTGATAAATAATGTAATATATTATATTTATCTTTTGTTCACAAGTTAAAATACAAATTTTTGTAAAGGAAAGGGTGGGGAAGCCCAAAAGGCAACGAGGGGCGGCCCAAGAGTTTTTTCTTTTTGTATAAATATAGGCAAATTTTAGGTAGTAAGGGACCTTTTTTAGACGGATCTTTGTGCAAGATTATTGTAAGAATAACTATTTTCATCTTATAATAAAGAGTTATATTTTTTGACTGGAGAAAGCACTGTGGGGTTTCAAATGTTTGACATAGATTTGTTGGATGTGAACTATTCATGTTTCATCTTATTTTCATGAACTGTGAGATCGCTCTAACTTATGAACTCTTTCATGTTATGAATGTGCTCCTGTTTATTTCTATGAAATTTCCACAATCGTATTTGAGTAATGAATGTTTTAATTAACAATGAGCTATCTCTTTGTTTATCTGTTATTGATATGCATGTATTCAGAAATATTAACAGCTATCTGTAGTGTTCTTTATACATGTTATCCAATACATTACTCAGCATTAATTACAGTATTTCTCCCTAGGGATAGGTTAGTGAGTCTTAGTTAGTTTTTCTTTGTTTATGATTTAGAAGAGAGAGAGGTAAGATGAGAGGTAAGAACCTGCGCATCACACTGTGACACTCCTCGTTATCTCTATCGACTGCATTTAGTTAGGCACTTGCATTTCATACATAAACATAAAACTAAAAAATACACATAAATGGTGGACCGGGCCGCAACCGGTAAAATAAGCTTTAACCGTTACTTAACCTACGGTAGCCGGACCGTAAACCGGACGGATTCTCCATACCAAACAATAATGAGCTAATTGGGAACGCTTATTGGGGAGAATCCCTACTGTTGTTACCTGTGATTTTCTAGGCCTCAACAAGTCCTTAACGATCATGGGTATGAGCTCGGATGGAGCTATCGGAAACCACATGTGTGAAGGAATCTTTGTAAGTCAGGCCGATAGTGGATTTCGTTATGTGTTAATAAAATAAGAAAGACAACCTGTTGGTTGGATATAGCAAGTTAGCTGACATAGCGACTGAAAAGGAGTCTGTAACGAGTATGTTTGAGTCTGTATCGATCTGGTATTGAGTCAGTAACAAGCAAGTATGGGATCTGTATCGATTATGTAATGTGGCTATAAAAGAAGGAGCCCAGGATGTAGATGGGTTAGTTGGTTAGATGATTAGCTAATGTAGCATCTGAATAATATCTAGACTCTTGGAAAGACGCTTGAGCTAGACTTGAGATAGGCATTTTGGTTAATGACTATTTATTGATGAGTGCATCAGAGTAGAGGTTCTACAGCTGAGTGCGCAGACAAGTAGAGAAGGTTGAGTCGATTCATGCTATGTGCGAATCGATAGTAGGAGTAGAATAGGAAGAGAAAGAGATAAGCTCAAAGAGAATGAGAGGGAGGAAAATTCTCTAAATATAGAAGAGAATATATTGAATAAAGTTTGCAACTTTCTGCGCAGACAAAAGGTTTATCTCTTTCCTCATGCCAGATGAAGAACACCTTGTGGTTTTTTCTCAGATGGGTTTCCACATTACATGTTGTGTATATGTGTGAATGTTGAAGTAGCTTAGATATATGTGTGAATGTTATGTTGAATGACTGGTTGATTATTGTGTTTCAAATGGATAAATGTATGACTACCGCATTATATTAATGGATATGCTTATGTTGTATGTTCATTGTTTTTTCACCTAAGTCGCATAAAGAAGGGTTGGATCATAACTTGGTGTTGAAGTATTGTGCATACAAGTAACCCACCTTCCTGATCTTCATTGGAAACCTTGGCGCAAATACAAGGTACTAAAACACCCTCCTATACAAACTACAGAAACGTAGTTCTGGAAGTTACCCATAAAACAAAGATATCTCGGGTGAGACGGCATCTGTGTTGCAGGTGATACCGTATGAGCTCCGCTCCGTCGGGTCGATATCTTGGGATTTGTTGTGTTGAGAAGAAGGGACTGAACCTAGGTCCAGGGACAGAGAGAGGGAAGAAAGACAAAAAACAGTTCTTCTTTCAGGACTTAAAGTGTTGTGGTGAGGGATATGTTGTGGCACCCTATGAAAATGGGGATCCAGGACTGGGTGGACCTCAAAGATCTAGAGTTTGCACGAAAAGAAAGTGAAGGATCTTGGTGGAACCCAAAAGAGTGGTTGGTTCAATACATTTATTCATACATTTATGAGATTTTCTTTTCCAAGTTTCCCATCGTGTTGCATGAGTGGTTGTCTAAGTTGGCAACCCATCAAAGGAATTTTCAAGGAGGAGAACCGAGAGAGTGGAGTACTTACTTGATTGAGCGGATGAAAAGAGTAAACAACCCTATATCAAGGGATGTGGATTTTTGGGTAGATAGTATCCTAGAAGGATATATTATTGAGTTTGTTGTTGACACAATAACCTCATATAGTGAGGCCGAGTGAAAAAAAATTCAAGGACCACGTAGCAGATACATGTCCTCTTTAAAGACGTGGATAAAAATGCTTTTATGTGAAAAACGTGTTCTGCGAATGCAAGACTGAATAGCAAATGGTGGCTATGTCTGAATAGAACCCTAGAGTGAGATGTTTCCAAGAGATAGTAGAAATAAAATAGGGCCAGGATTTTTAAGAAGCGGAAGAATATTCAGCTCTGGCAAAAGATGAAAAACTCAGTTAGAACGAGGGAGTTGCAGTACAGATCGAGAAGAAGAAAGCTACGAGTTTGCGTCATACTTAAATGAAGGTTCTTGTGACGAAGAATAAGAATATCAGCTGATCTCACAAGGCGACGAAGATTCCAAAGAGTCGACTAAAGCTCCTAAAAAACAACATGCGTACAACTCGCCTACAGTACCAAAGGTAAGATCACGAGACCTATATCCAAAGTGATTATGTAAATACAAGTACTACTAGCACCATAAATAGCAAATAAGGAATTCCTACTAGTCCAAATTTTGTTCCAACTGTACCAACAGCAAATACAATGGCTGGAGCTAACATTAAGTTCCCAATATGTAAAGGAAATGGGTTGGAAGACCCAAAACAACATTGGTTTCTTTGTGACGTTGTCTAGACTGTATGATAGATACAGGATGAGAATATCAATAAAGCACAGATGATCATGACACTATGAGGTCATGCACTGGACTGGTATATGAAATTTTCCATAGTACTAGTAGGAGTTGCCCCAAAAACACTCAACGAGATTCAACTAGGGTTGATAGATAAATTCAAAAAGATGAAGTCTGAATCACAATGCATCACTGATATCAAAGATATTAAGCAGCTACTCATAGAATTTGTTTGGGAATTTGACCAAATATTTAAGACATTTGGACAAAGTGAGTTTCCAAATGTCGGATGTGCAACACAAGGAATGGTTTATTACCGCCTTGCTACCACATATCCGAACCCCGTTGATGCAACAACAACTCGTGTCGCTGACAGAGGCTCTTGAAATAACAATGAAATTAGAAGCCTCACCGGTTGGAGACACCAGCTTAAGAATGATGCAAATTCAGTCGTAGCTGGCCAATCTTACTGTGCAGCTCCAAGACATTAAAAGAGGAAAGGAAGTTTAGGAGGAACTATGGTGTACAATATGCAGAACAGATGGACACCATAAGGATAATTTCTTGACGGTCATGAACTATGTTGCAGCAGGTGCGTCAAATGCATTAAATACCCAAGGAATGCCTTGGTGTAGAATATGACAGACTAGAGGTCACAAGTCTGAGGAATGTTCGTACTTACATAATATTGTAAGTGAACTTGCTAGTTTGTATTGTAAATTTTGTAAATCAGTAGGTCATGATGAGAAGGATTGTAGAGAACTTCAACTACTGCAAGAAAAAATGATGGATACCTACTTAATGTAAAATGATGATAAAATGCAAGTTGAATGAGCGCAACCTTAGTATCAGCCTATGAAATATCAACAATAGTAATGTCCCCAACTGAAATACCAGTAGAATCAGTATCCTCAACAACAACAACACCCTTTTCAAAGGGGGGGTGGTAATTTTAGAGGTCGAGGACAGCGACAAGGAGGAGGATTTGTTCGAGGAAGAGGCCAACTCGTATGTTATAATTGTGGGCAGCCAGGACATTTTCCTGATATTGTCAAAGTCTTGTGAAACATTGTACATATTGTAAAGAATTTCATCACACTATCGAACAATGTCCGCAGCTTATTGCAAAATGGCAGGCTAGAACTGTTGTTAACCCCAACCCAGTGCAGAATCTGAATTTGAATCCCAATTCAAATATTTAGATGATTTATGTCAAGCCAAGACAACCCCACATTGTTGTAGTTATAAGAGGAGGTGCTACGACGGGAGTAGACCAAAATACACAACAACGACAACCGCAGGTGAGACCCATGGCAAAAAAGAAAGCTATGCTAGACATCCAACAGGAGAAAGAATTATTCTTGAAGGTGCGACAAGACTTTGTTGATACCATCGACATCTGGACAGGTTAGAGTTATGCCCGAATGATTTGAACAACTAATCAGGAAGCGGCCAATGAAAAAGGTTAGTAATCTTAAAGAATTTTTCAAATTTTTTTTAGCACTAATCCATGATAAAGGTGTTGTCACATAATTGACAACACTCATAGAAGAACCCACAGAAGACCCATGACTTGAAAAAAGAGTTAATCATATCGGGAGAAAATTGAAGACATGCTGAGAACTGCGAATAACTGCGCAGATAGGAGAATATGATATGGACTATATCATATTATATTTGGGCTCGAATGTCAATATATTAACAAGACAAACATGGGAGAGCATGAATAAGCCGTGATTGGACTGGTCTTCTATTCATATAAGGCTTGCAAACCAGTCAAAGGTTCTACCAATCGGTAGACTAACCTGAGTACCTGTGGAAGTCAAAGGCTTAATAACATATGCTGACTTCAAAGTTATTGACATTGTCAACGAAACAAACCCATATCCTGTACTTCTAGGAATTGATTGGGCAATAGACAACCAAAATCTTATAAACTTCAAAAAAAGGATCTTGTTGTTTGAAGATTCTAAAATAAGAGTGGTTGCTCCAATTGATCCGCTTTAAGGATAGTGATATGTCGATCCTGTACATAGCCAAGGTCAGGACAATTATCTAGACCAGTTGTACAACATCATGTCTTTGAAGGAAGACTATATTAACCCAACAGCTGATGGAAACCTGATTTGGCGGAGTGTAAGCTCGTGCATGTATGACTCAGGCAATGCTCTAGAAAATTGGCAGAACAAGCTACATGAAGTCTCCATGCGCGGATGTGCAAGAATAACAAGAGTTGTCCGAAGGGTAAGAGTCAAAGCAAGTGCGTTGCCTACATATGAAGGATTACCTAACCTTGCATCTTTTTTGGTAGAATTTGAAGAAAAGGTTGTAGAATCACAACGATTGTTCACTTTGGCCTATGTGTTGAAAGCTACGCCCACTAGATGGTGGAGTACACACAAAAAATATATCTCTGAATGGCCCCAATGTAGGATATTAATGGATATCATATTTGGGGAAGAGATAAGTTGCCTTAATAAGAAATATATAGGACTGACATATCCTGGGAAACATATTGAGCATTATCGAGGGATTTGGAAAGAATATCCACGACAATAATGGGTTCATCGATTCATCCACACTTTGGAAATGGTACCAAGAAGTTGGTGCAAATCAAAAGATTTTCAATGAGGAACCATTAAATGGGAAAGCTTAGCTGTAATATTTACCCAAACATTTCAATTTGTAAGCGAACACCCAACAGTGGATGATGCGTTACAGGTAATAAAGGAGAAGATATTTGAAGAAATACCTGTTGTAGATACGAAATTCCATCAATGCATCATGACTACACATAACTAGATGGAGTGTTATAATATCATGAAGGATCTGGCCGATAGTGACCCATTCGCCATAATCTCCATGTGTCACAAGGAATATGCAAAGTGGAAAGAGTTCGCACATATGAAAATACACGGTACCATGTTAGACATGACATAAAAAAAGGGGGGGGACTGACAACAAGATTTTTGGTACCAGCCCACTTTATAACAATAACTACCATTTAAAGTGAAAGGTCAGTGGTGGCATAACAAAAAATCTGTGATCAAAGCGCCCAAGGTACGCCCATGCACAGGAAAGGATGGATTCCTTTCTGATTAATTAATTGTGTGTGCGAAGAATGGCTAGCATCAGTTAAGGTATTTAGCAAGATTCACTACTAAGACCCTATTCCTTGTTTTCCAAAGAAGAATACTACTATTGTTTCCACCCCTGAGCACTAAACTGGTGAGGTTGTAGTATGGTCATCTCCATTTCCATCACAAGCACAGTTGAATCCAAGTCCATATCACCTACCCCGATCATGGAGGATACTATAGGTTACATCCCACCAAAAATGGGCCCTATTAGTGTACATACTAATCTAGGAGTACATTCGAATGCTAGTAAACCAATTAGGAAAGAAAGACCAAGTCCATCAGGGACTAAGCAAGGAAAACACACCAACACCAGAAAAAGGAAGAGAAGAGTAGTAACACCCCAGAGCCAACCCCACCAGCAACTGGATATTTCGAGACACAAAATTTATTGCCATCCTATGTCTCACCCAGATGCAGAAATACACCAGAAGTTACAGTATCGAAGAACAGAAAGACCCCGCTGATAGTGCCACTAATACCCGAAGGGGTGAAGGTAGTGAAAGATATTTTACCCAACGTGGAAAAGTTTTCTTATGTCGATCATGATACCAAGCCACAACCATACTTGGAGCACAGAAAATATATGGACATTGTGCAGGACACAATGGAGGCACCTCAACGATTTGTTGCAAAGAAATGGGCTAAGGAACTGGAGGAGTCTAGCATATTATCGTTGTTGTATATGCCACATTTTGGGAAAAGTAAGCAAATTAACACCTGTGTCAAACAACTACTTCTATTTTTTCAAGAAGGGGTTCTTTGGTTAGGAAAGCCTATACATGTGGATGTTCATCTCATCGCCACCATCATAGGCCTTCCAACTGCTAGAATGGACCTAGAACCACTACTCAAAAAGGATCAAGAGGCCCTCATAGCTAAACGAATGAAGAAAAAGTATGGCGCACGAAGAAGAAAAAGGAGTTTCTTGATTTGTACCATTGACAACCCCAGTGTTTGCTTTGCTTCCAAGGTATTGGCCTCCAAATTACTCCACAAAATGCACCTGGACCAGTGTGTTGCAGGAGCAATTGCGCTTGCGGAACTCTACGCGGTAGGAACGCAGATCAACTAGTGTCTATTCTTGTTGAATGAGCTTGTACAAGACATTAGTGACGCACGGGAAAGGGGTAGTACAATTCACTATTCATGGTTGTTACTTTTAATTTCATTCGTAGCATGGTCTGACCCACAATACTATCAAGGGGTCGACCTGCCAGTGATTTGTCAAGGAGAAAAATATCAGAACCTCTAGTACGAGAAGGACCTAAACTAATGGCAAAAGGAAGGCCATGTAGAATTCTTTATGCATGAGGAGGCTATACGGCACCAGGTAAAGAACATATTCAGGTTAGATTTCGCCATTGTTTAGTAGTTTCGCTACATTGTTACATTTGAGATTTGACCACACCATATTTACATACAGCTGCAACAATAGCCACAACATCAAAAACTACAAACCAAGTTTATCATGACAAAGGAAGAAATCCAAGAAATTATTAGTTCACAATCAAAGGAATGGTGTGTTCCAGTATTTGAAGACCAAATTCAACAACAAGATAACCAATTACAAGAAGATAACTCAGATGAGGAAAACGAAGAAGAAGACCCCCTGAAAAATTTACACTCTGAAGAAAGTCACACCCCCTCACTACCAATAGACCCAGAATCAAAAAATGAGGGGGGGGGAACTCAGGAAGAACAAGTACATCCAAACAAGAAGAAGAAGAAGATGAAGGCCAATCAAACTGTAAACACCGCTATCTTGGACAGTGATGATATGCAACTTATTTCTGAGGCAATAACCAAAGCAACGCAGACTAGTTTCAAGTCCATATAATAACAACAAGAAGAACTTTCAGGTACAGTCACTAATCTCCTTAAATTTCTATGTAAAGCAGTTGAAGAAGTTAAAATTGTTGTCGATTGTCCAAGCACAATAGCCGAGTCACAAGCCCCATCAGAAACATCAAGAATAGATCAATTTGTGCCCTATGTTCCAGTCTCTCCAATAATGGTACAAGTATTATGTTCAGCACTCCGGAACCTAATCTTGTTTTCCAAGATACTGACCACCTTATTATAGTTTTTTCTTCTATGCACATGAATGAAGTATATGCAGTCCATATTGCTGTCAATGCAGAGATAAAATTGCGTGAGCGCAACATGGAAATGAAGGTGAAGGCTGCACATAAAGACATCAATAAAAATGAAACTCGAAATTCAAGAAACTGAACAGAAGAAAATGGATTCGAAATGAAACTGTCAGAAAATCAGTGAAGCAGTAGCCCTAGCCTGCAAGAACTTTGAAGAAGAAGGCATAACATAAGAGATGACACCAGATGCCAAAATAACACAGTTTGTTGAGATAGCAACTAACCTTAGGAAAAAAATAACTCGGTTAGAAGAGCAAAAGAGACCCAGCACACCCCCAGAAGTGATGGCAAGCAGAAGAGACGCACCCGCTTAGGATGCGAAAAGAATAGAGGAAGTAGAGAAAACATGTGCTAAGGCTGTGGACCATGTCTCCCATACTTGGGAATCTCTAATGGACGACGAGCAATCACAAAGGATTGCAAGTGAGCTCACTACGTTTGAAGTAAATATAACATAGATAAGAAATGAGATGAAGCAGCTACCCTTGGAACAGAAAAAGGTCAAGGCGGTAGAGATGCGCAAGCTGCAGCAACAAACGATTGCATTGCATGCACAGCAGCATCAGCATGAGGAAAAGGTGTAGGAATTGTAAGTAGAAGCAGAGAGAGTTACATGAATAATTCATCCTGCACACAAGAAGGTACACGAGGTAGCAGCATCTATAGAAAGAATCATGTTGGAACACGTCAATTCAGACCTGGTGGAGCACATGCAAAAAATAGAAGAATAAGTGTGTGTAGAGACAGAGAAGTTGGTGAAAATCGTGGAGTATTTTCAGAACAAAATTAGCGCAAGTCAGTTTATGAAGCACTAGTTCACATGCCTTAGGATGAGCCACAGGTGTGTGTTGGGGGCTTGTTGGGCCTTGGGATAGTAGGGAAGAATTCATGTAGAATTGTGCCCAAGTATGGAGAATAACATAAAAGAGAAGAGGAAGGAGCTACGACAGAGGAAGAACCATCAAGGGAAAAGGAAGAGTGTTGCGACAGAAGAAGGAAAGAGAAGAAGAAGACAAAGAGAAGGCATGGGACAAGGAATTTGTGCCAGATAAGTAAGTCGTGACATAAGGACAGAACAAGATACGAGATGACATGGAAGAATATCAGCAAAAGCAAGCATGCAAATAGTGTAATGCTCGAAAAATGATAGTAAGGCATAATGCTAAGAAAGAGACAGTCCTTAACAATCGTGGGTAAGAGCTCTATGAGTGCATCAGAGTAAAGGTTCTACAGATGAGTGCGCAGACAAGTAGAGAAGGATGAGTCGATCCAGGCTATGTGTGGATCGTTAGTAGGAGTAGAATAGGAAGAGAAAGAGAGAAGATTAGAGATCATGAGAGGGAGGAAAATTCTGTAAATATAGAAGAGAAGATGTTGAACAGAGTCTGCAACTTTGTGTGTAGACAAAAGGTGCATCTATTTCCTCATGCCAGATAAAGATCACCTTGTGGTTTTTTCCCGGATGGGTTTCCATGTTACATTTTGTGTATATGTGTGAATGTTGAAGTAGCTTAGGTATATGTGCGAATTTTGTGTTGAATGACAGGTTTATTATTTTGTTGCAAATGGATAAATGTATGACTGCCGCATTATATTAATGGATATGCTTATGTTGTATGTTCATTGTTTGTTCACTTAAGTCACATAAAGAAGGTTTGGATCATATATTGGTGTTGAATTACTATGCATACAAGTAACCCAACTTCCCAGTCTTCGTCGGAAACCTTGGCACAGAGCCAAGGTACTAAAACACCCTACCGCACAAACTGCGGAAATGTGGTTATGGAAGTTACCCATAAAACCGAGATATCTCGGGTGAGACGGCATCTGTGTTGCAAGTGATTTTGGCTGAGATCTAATCCATTGCGCTGATATCTTGGGATTTTTTTTGATGAGAAGAAGGGACTGAACCTAGGTCCAGGGACAAAGAGAGGGAAGAAAGCTAACATATTTTGGCTTCAATCCTGAAGTAGTTTTATACCATATTTGTATGAGGACATTCCTATTAGTTTGATGATGTTAGGAAAGCCATATATTGTTTAATTCTCTATAATTCCATTCCCATATTCTATTCATCTTGAAATCCAATAACCTCTTGTGTGAAAAGATTGCACTATGATACCATTGTATCACTAGTTTTCATGGATTTTGGCTTCAATGTTGAAGTAGTTTTATATCAGATTTGTATGAGGGATCTTCTCTGAGTTTGATGTTGTTGTGACAGCCATATATGATTTTTTACTCTATAATTTCATGTCCCTATTCTCTATGGGTCTAAATCCAATAAATCCATATGTGAAACTCTTGCAATTCCATGTTATACTAACTCACTAGTTTTCATGTATTTGACTCCCATACTGAATGAGTTGTATACCAGACTTGTATGAAGGGATTTATATGGTGTTTAATAATTTTGGGGAAGAAATTTTTATTCTGTATATGGTCCCTCTATGTCACATCCCGATCTAAACCTTTAACTCTACCTTTCATATGTCAAAATCGAGCTAGTTATGCAATTTCCCCATAAGCAATTTCACTTAAAGTTGTCAAACGAATGTGGAGATATATAACATGTTTTCCCAACTGGTAACCATGTGTAATAAAATCCCCTTATGTCTAATAAAAATCCCAATACTCTGTTCACAAATTTGGGAGGGTCGTACTTGAGTTGGGAAGCCAACTTTACCTTCACCCTTGGAGGAATTTGGCCACAATTTCCTATGTAAAATTGCATTGTTTCTCCCTAGCACCAAACCATTTTGTAGGAGATTAAATTCAGATAAAAAGTATTCATAGGTCATGTGGGAATTTTATAAGACTCACCCTATCCTTTCATTTCAAATTTGAGACCATTTGGAGTCAGTTGGAACCCACCCTAGTCTTGACTAGTAAAGCTCAAAAATTGTCCAACAAGCACTCTTTCCTAAATTTCCAAGTAGGGACATTACATTATCATCCCTCCATAAATTACAGTCATTACATCATCAATAGTTCATGGATATGTTACGGGATGAACTCATCGTTAAAATTTCATCATTTAGCATCAATAATTCATGGATAAAATATGGGATAATCTTATCATTAAAACTTAAAATTTCATTATTTGTCATCAATCATTCATGAATGAATTAGCTAGATTTAACACATAGTGGCAGACCTTCATTCTTAGGGTTAAAGATTGGACATTTTTTTGGATGAGGTCTTCATAGCAGTGTACTTCAAGGAACAATTCATATTCATACTGGTGCATATTTTTTTAGTTTAGAAGCTTCCACATGTTTGGATCACATGCAATATTTGATGGATGCATGGTAGGGTGAGAGCTCCAAAGGGTACTTACCATTTTTCTAAGACTTGCTTTTATAGGTAATTTCCTATTTTTTAAATGTCCATATTTTTGAAAAATTATCATCATAAGGTACGTCGAGGTCAATAACCTAATTTTTTTTACTCAATAATTTCATGTGTGTTTGTATTTAAATATTCTATAGACATCCAATATAAGATTTGGCTTCATCTCTAACAACTACCTAAAAATTATATAGATATGTAATCTCTAAGTAATTAAAATGCGTAAACCCCAACTATTAAATTATTAATTCAGCCACTCAACAAGGTTCTAATGATTTAATATTACTCTCTTCTAAATTCCTTTGAAGCGGGCATAGTGGCTGAATTAAATTATTAATTCAGCCACTCAACAAGGTTCTAATGATTTAATATTACTCTCTTCTAAATTCCTTTGAAGCGGGCATAGTGACTGAATTAAATTATTAATTCAGCCACTCAACAAGGTTCTAATGATTTAATATTACTCTCTTCTAAATTCCTTTGAAGCGGGCATAGTGTACAATTATATATTCGTATATGTATAAATTTCTTTTACCTAGAAATGTAATACCTCCTCATGGATTTTATTTATATATGAACATATTTATAATTTGGCCATAATGTACTTATCATCGCCTCATCTGAAAATGTAATTTTAGAAACAAAATTTAACGCAGTTGCTTTCATTTAATTGTATATATAATTGGAATTTTAACGAATCTAGCCACCACAACAAAAAAAATATATAATCATACAATTATACGGAAATAATTATATATATAGTTGTAGTATCTTACAATGCATTTTATCTACTTGGTGGACATCTTATAATTTATTTTTATTTCTCCCTTATAACTTCACCTTGGCATGCAATACCTAGTTAACCTTCGTTCATCCAGTCGGCAGTCCCTTATACACGACTCAACGAGTACCTCAGTTTCACTGTAACAGGTAGTTAATACTAGTGTCCGACGTTAGTAGAATAGTGTAAAAATAAGAAAGGAATGTTTTCCTTGAATTGAATTTTGAATTAGGAGATATACACAGCTTTATACAAAAAATTCCTACAATCATGCTGAGCTATTCTACAATCATGTTGAGCCATTCTACAATCATGTTGAGATATCAGGCTGAGCTATTCTACAATCATGCTGAGCCATTCTACAATCATGCTGAGATATCAGGCTGAGCTATCCTACAATCATGCTGAGATCTCCTACATTCAGCATGTATGTCATTCTCAACACTCCCCCTCAAGTTGGAGAGTGAATGTCAAGAACTCCCAACTTGCGTATCATAGTTGAGAAAATTTCTTTTCCCAATGGCTTAGTGAAGACATCTACAAGCTGATTTGTTGAAGCAACATGTTTGGTTATAATCGAGCCATCTTGTATTTTCTCATGAATAAAATGACAATCCATCTCTATATGTCTGGTTCTTTCATGGAAGACGAGTGGCTGCTATATGTAAGGCAGCTGTGTTATCACAATACAACAATGCTGGCTTCGGATGCAATACTCTCAAATCTGTCAATAATGAGCATAACCAGGATAATTCACAGCATGTACCTGTCATGGCTCTATATTCAGCTTCTGCTGAGGAGAGAGATACGGTTTTCTGCCTCTTTGTCCGCCAGGAAATCAGAGAGGATCCCAGAAAAACACAATAACCTGTAGTGGATCTACGAGATATTGGACAACCAGTCTAGTCCAAATCAAAAAAGGCTCGCAAAGACAAATCATTCTGAGAAGGGAAAAACAAACCTTGTCCATTGATTGCTTTTCAAATAACGCAACACATGCAAGGCAACCTCCATGTGTGGTTGGTGTGGTGCATGCATGAATCTGCTTAGCACATGGACCGAATAAGTAATGTCTGGTCACGTAATTGTCAAATAAATTAGGCATCCAACAAGTCACGTATATTGAGATGGATCTTTAAGCAATTCCCCTGAATCCGAGAGTTTTACGTTTTGCTCCATGGGAAAGTTCACAGGTTTAGAACCTAAAAGTCCGCCATCTTTTAGAATTTCCAAAGTATATTTTAGTTACGAAATGGAAATACATTTCTTTGATCGAGAAACTTCGATGCCCAGAAAATACTTCAAATTACCCAAATCTTTAATCTGGAAACGACTATGCAGAAATTGCTTGAGAGTTAATATGGCATTAACATCATTACCCGTAATGAGAATGTCATCGACATATATCAACAATGTTGTAAAAGACTTGCCTTTTCAGCGTGTGAATAACGAGTAATCTGCTTTGGATTGAACAAATCCAGCAGCTTGGATAGTTGTAGAGAACTTGGCAAACCATTATCGTGAAGCTTGCTTTAAGCCATATAATGACTTGTGGAGGCGACACACTAGATTCTCCCCTTGTCATCGAATACCAGGAGGTGGAGACATATAAATTTCTTCGTGGAGATCATGATGGAGAAAAGCATTGTGGACATTAAGTTGGTGAAGTGACCAACTCTGGGCAGCTGCTAAAGCCAATAAACAACGAACAATAACCATTTTAGTAGTGGGAGAAAAAGTATCATGGTAATCTATACCTTCCAATTGTGTGTAACCTTTCCCAACCAAACGAGCTTTGCAACACTCTATAGTGCCATCCAAATGCCTTTTGATTTTGTAAACCCAACGACAACCAATAGGCTTCTTACCAAGAGAAAGGGAAGTGAGGGACCAAGTGTTGTTGGCTTCTAAAGCGGCCAATTCAGATTGCATAGCTGCTTGCCAATGGGAATGAGAAGTTGCTTCGGTATAAGATGTAGGCTCAATATCTTGACTGACAGCAGCAGTGAATGAGTAATGCTGTGGTGAGTAACGATGATAAGAGAAAAAATTGCAAAGGGGATATCGCATACCTTGTTGTGGACCTGAGGACAAAGTCGGCAAATGGTTGGGAGACGTCACTTGGTGGCAGACATAATCACGTAAAGCCGTGGGAGGGTGACGAGATTGGTGAGAACGGCGTAAAAGGGGTTCAGGAGGAGGACCAGCAGTTGGTGGCTGAGAAGAAATTGTATCCGGTGGTGAGAGTGGTTGGACTAGTGGGGAAAGATCCAGTTGGTGATAGGTGTCAGAAACTGAAAGAGGAAGGACAGGGACTGAAGTTGTGGAAGTGGATGGAATGGAATCATAGGGAAAGATGGTTTCATGAAAAGCAACATCACGGCTAGTGAACATTTGATGGGCTGTAAGATCATAGAGTTTGTAAGATTTCTGGCCTACTGGATATCCAAGAAAAACACAACGTCTGGCGCGAGGGGCGAATTTATGGGGAACATGTACAACAGTAGCATAGGCAAGACACCCAAAGACTCAAAGATGAGAATAAGAAGGGAGTTTTCCAAAATGTCTTTCAAAAGGGGTTTGGTAAGAAAGAAGTGGTGTGGGCAAACGGTTGATTATATGAACGGCAGTGGAAACACATTCTGCCCAAAAATGTAAAGGAAGGTGGGCTTGAAAACTAAATGCACGAGCGGATTCAAGAATATGGCAGTGCTTGCGCTCTACAACCCCATTTTGTTGAGGGGTGTAGACACAAGAATGTTGATAATTGGTCCCTTTTTGTTTAAAAAAATCTCGCATAGAAAAGAATTCTCCACCATTATCAACCCGAATGTTATCTATAGAAATATGGAATTGTGTTTGGACAAATGAGAAGAAATTGACATGTAAATGTTGTGTCTCACTTTTGTGATGCATAAAAAAAACCCATGTGAATCTAGAATAATCATCCACAATAGTCAAAAAAATATTTTGCACCAGAAAAGGAGGCAATTTTATAGGGGCCCCAAATGTCACAATGAATTAATTCAAAAGGCCTAACAGATGAAATTGAACTAACAGAAAATGGAAGTCGACTCTATTTTGCAAGAGCACAAACATCACAAGCATTATTAGACTGGGAAGAGAAATTCAGCAAATGTTTTACCATAAAATCTAATCTAGAGGAAGATAAATGCCCCAAACGGCGATGCCACAAAGCAGTGGGGGAGGCGACCTGAGAACTGGCTAAACGGCAGGAAGTGGTTGCTACGGATGGAGATTGATGTTTTGACTTCTCTAATGCTAATGCAACCAAGTAATAAAGTCTGTCTCGTTGTTTACCCAAACCAATCGTCTTCTTCGTCCTCAAGTCTTGCAAAATACACCAATAAGGGAAGAAGGTTATTGAACAATGGAGATCTCTGGTAATTAGACTCACAGACATTAAATCCACCTTAAAAGATGGCACACCAAGCACATTTTTTAAAGTAATAGTTGAACTCAAAGGTAAATTCCCAATGGATGTAATGGCAGCATGTTCTCCACTTGGCATAGTAACTGGCGGCAACAGAGTGTTCTTACGTCTGCTGACAAGCGAAGTTGGAGATGAAGTAATGTGGTCTGTTGCACCACTATCAATAACTAATTGATGGAGGCGCAACAGTGCTTGTGAAAAACCTGAAGAAGCAGTAGCAGCATTAGCCTTAGGATTGGCAAGTTGTGTTGTCCCTTTGCCCTGTATGATAGACAGGATTTGCTGGAGTTGCAAATCAGAGAGCCCATGTGTCACCGACGGCACGTCCGAAATTACTAGACCCTCCTTGACATTGTTGGCTGAAGATTGATGGCTATGGCTGCGCTTAAAAGAGAAGCTTCCTTGATTGGATTTTTTGGATGCATGTTTGGGATGTTCTAGAGGATACCCATTCAGTTTCTAGCATGTTTCTCGCACATGATGGTCACGGTCACAATAAGAGCAATGCAAAGGTTTTCGAGTAGATGAGTTGGAATGAGAAGAGGAGGAAACTTGTCCATGTCAAACAGCTAGAGCCACTGGTTCAGCCCTTCAAATAGACATGGCTGAGTTTTCTGTTGTCTCACGTGCAGTGCCTAGACTTCGTTGCTTCTCTTCTTGTACAATGGAGGAGTAAGCCTTGGCAACATCTGGCAGTGGATTCATCAACAAAATCTACCCTCGGATTGCACTATAGGACTCATTAAGTCCCATGAGGAATTGCATCAATTTGTGTCTCTTGTGGTCCACCCCACAAGAGCAAACAATGTCATTATAGGATCCTAGTTCATCCCATAATTTCTTCAATCTTGTGTAATAAGCCGCAACAATCATCTGATCTTGAGCAAGACAAGCGATGTTCCTCTCAATCTGAAAAATGCGAGGGGCATTACTTTGAGAAAAACGATCCCGAAGGTCTTCCCATACCTCCTGGGTTGTGGTCGAAAAAATAACACTATCTGCAAGATCCTGTGTGAGAGAATTGAGAATCCAGGAGAGAATCGTATCATTGCATTTTTTCCATGCAACATAGTCGTCTGGTTTGGTTGTAGCAAATGGCATTGTGGTTGTTCCATCTATGAAACCCAACTTGGATTTGGCATTCAATTAAATCGTCATGGCTCTGCACCATGTCGAATAATTATCCCCATCAAGAGGTTTGGAAACAAGCAGCATTCCTGGAAGATTGGAATGATGAAGAAAAAAGGGATTGGAATATGGATTGGTAGCAGCGGGCTTGCCTCCATTAGAAGATTGCTCGTTTTCCATGATGATGGAAACATCGAAAAGAAAGCAAAAATAAAGGCAAAGAGCTACCAGAGGCAGAGTGTCGTTCCCTGCTTTGATACCATGTAAAAATAAGAAAGGAATGTTTTCCTTGAATTGAATTTTGAATTAGGAGACAGACACAGCTTTATACAAAAAATTCCTACAATCATGTTGAGCTATTCTACAATCATGCTGAGCCATTCTACAATCATGCTGAGATATCAGGCTGATCTATTCTACAATCATGATGAGATATCAGGCTGATCTATTCTGCAATCATGTTGAGATCTCCTACAATCAGCATGTATGTCATTCTCAACAAATAGGCGCTGATATCTCCTAGTTGCAACGAGGGGTGCATCTTATTTTAGGTAAATTCTTAACATGGTGTGATTAGAGGAGACACTCCCACTCATGCTAGAGGAGAAAAATCATAGTCATGCTGCTCACCAATTCCTTTGCCATGGACCTTGGATTCATAATCCTAGTGATAACAATGACATCATCATGGTAAATGGTTCCCTGGTACATCTCACTCTGGAGATCCCTGGGATCCTTTCCAAACGCTAGCAGAGAGTGCGCGGTCTAGAAATGTTTATCTTGATCTATTGGATTTTGAGTGAGATGTCGGGAAATGGTTACTTCAGTAAAATACCATTTACTCCCTTTACCATAAATAAACTTTCCCCTGAATACTTTTATTAAGAAGAAATTCGTGATTGTTTCCTTCATAAAATGGGTTAACATCTATTTTAAAGAATCTAACCATTTCTCGCCTACGGTTGCAGGTTAGGTTTATGGGCTAATGTGGGAAGTGAATATCAGGTCATAAAAAAAAGGTAACATCATGGTATTCATGTTATAGTTATATATTTACAAATTCTACCTACCATAATTTTAACCCTTGAACACCTATCGCGGCATCTAAACTGTTGTTATCATGCAATTTGTTTTAACCCTTGAACACCTGTCGCGGCCTCTAAACTGTTGTTATCATACAATTTGTTTTAGGCGTGAACTTTTTACCCGACTATTTGCACCGATCGGACAACCGGCAATGCGTGATGTGAAATCTCACGCGAGCCAGGTCGTCCGATCGGTGCAAATGGTCGGGTAAAAAGTGTGCTCCCCTTGAAAACCTGTCGCAGCATCTAAACTGTTGTTATCGTGCAATTTGGATTTGTACCTGTTTTATATATATTCAGACCGTCTGCTTGATATGCATAACCATTTTGACTTCATAGTTTTCCCTAGGGGATTCAGATCTAACAAAAGGTTCGGTGATGATCGATTTTAAGGGTGGTAAATCCATACAATAATTTGTTTGCCGAGTTTTTAAACCATTTCTGGACTAACATTTACATAACTGTATTTATAGAATTTAGATATCAACATTCCTAATTATGACTAATTTAAAAAAGAAGGGTTAAGATAAAGGTTTATCATAAAGAGACTACACTTCAATTATTCAGCATAAATACATATAAAAACAGAACTAAATGATGCATTCAATCTTAAAAATTATAACCATCATTTAACAGCACCAATAATCACAACAAGTTTGACCTAATTAAATGATGCATTCAATCTTTAAAATTATAACCATCATTTAACAGCACCAATAATCACAACAAGTTTGACCTAGTTAAACTGTCGAGATTTGGTGTCACTGTCGAATCCAAGTTTTGTTGTCGAAACCTTTGCCAAAAACTCCTGAGAGCTCACCAAAATCTGTTGGTACTCAACAACGTGTTCACTGCTAAAATATTTGTTGTATGCTCCGGATGGATTGCCAATCATTGAGAACCCACTGGTTTCCTCCCTTCCATTCCCTGACAAGTACTATCCTTCACATGGGACCCCGAGCTCGACAGAGCTAACAATATGTGGATAGAAACGGAAATACAACGTCGAAATACTGTTGGGAGACTCCCAACCTTGCTTATGTTGCATTGAACCACACTCTTCTACAGTCGCCTCCAAGTCACAAAATCGATCCCTGCTCAAACTATGGCACGTCGGAAGAGAAAAATATGAAGATCCCTCATTCTTCCTTTTTTTAGCTTTTATTAACATTTTCCTTAATCCCCATGCATTCCATGCACCACTTTCACTTAAATCTTCAATTTACTTAATTAATTAATTAATTAATTTTATTTACCCACCCACTTTTTAGTTATCATTAGTTCTCTAATTCTTTTCGGATTAGTTAGCATTTTACCTTAGTTCAAGTTCCTTCATTTACTCTCTTAAATGATTTCTTAATTTAGTTTTATTTCAATTTATTTATCCTTATTTATTTATCATTGTTTATTTGTTTGTTTGTTTATTTATTTATTTTATCATTTTATTTATTTATTATTTACTTAAAGTCCCTTATGATCAATTTATTATTTCCCTTAATTAAAATAGATGTTGATTACCGTCGCATTCTCGTCATGACCAGAATTATCAAGGTGTTATGGTCCCAGCATGCCCTTCTGATAATTCCCACAAGCAATGCTAGGAACGATTTTTGAATTTTTTGCTCCAAGAATATTTTTTTTCTTCGGCTCTCTGTTTTTCAGTGTTTTTGGAGGAATCGGTGTCTGCATTGGTGCTTCGGTGGTGACTTCTCTCTGGACTCCTTAATCGATTATCCTTTAGGCGTTTGGACAACCTGCTGATTAGTTCTATGGAGTGTTTTGGAGGTCTCGGCATTTGTTGTTGGGATGGATTCGGTGGTGACTCTTTAAATCCTTTCTCCTTATGCATTTGGACATATCTGACTCTTCTTGATCATTGTCTTTTATTCTGGTGGAGGGTGTTCTTTCTGCTCTGGGATCATCCTTCCTTTATTACCAGATTTTTTATCATTGGGCTGAGTTTCTTGCTCATTGATTTTGAATTCTTCTGAGTCTCTATTTTGAGGTCATGGCGGATGGAGGGGGCCTCTCCTCTTCCCCTGATCTCAATGCCTTCAGGAAACTGGAAGCCTCAGGTAGCAAGTGGAAGCTATCCCAATCCTAACAATCGTTTGTTAAGAAGATTGACAATATTCCTATGGCAGACCTCCCTGTGGATCAATCGTGTCGAATAGCCCTAAGCATTGTTGATCGAGGTCTCATTTGCCAATTCACAGGGCTATGGCCATCCCCCAAGACAATCAAAGCATGGGTTCAAAGGAACTGGAAACCTCTCATCTCAGAGGGCATTTGCAGTAACCTGATAAGTAAGGGTTATTATCTCTTTCTTTTTGAAAACTCAGCTGATAGAGACTTAATCTTTAGAAATGGGCCTTATTTCATGGGTCCTCAAGGGATTTACCTAAACAAATGGACTCTTGAATTTGACCTGAATCAAGATGTCCCTTCTATTGTTCATGTCTAGGTCAAGTTGCTGCATCTTCCTCTCCATTATTGGAACTCGAGGTCCTTAGAAGTTATAGGAAACACTATGGGGAAATACATAGACAAGGCTGTCATAAGAGATCGATATACATGTGCCAGAATATGTGTTGAAGTAGACTTGGAGGTAGGGCTTTCTGAAGCTATTAATCTGGAAATAGCAGATTGGTCTCATGTGCAAGAGCTAGACTATGAGCAATTTCCCTTTAAGTGCAAATTTTGTCATGGATATGGGCATTTTGCCAGATCTTGTAAGAAAAAAATTGAGGAAGAAGCTATCAAAGAAAAGGGAGATCAATGGACTTAAGTTCAAAAAAACACTTCAGCAAAACAAGAAAATAAAGCTAATGTACAAAGAGGAGAAGTGGAGACGAGCAACAAACCATTCAAATAGAAACATAAAGAAAATGGAGCAGCAATGACGAAAATATCATCTCAAAACAACTTTGAATTATTGAGCATACTAGACGAATAAGTGCTCTCAGTGCTTGAAGAGGGAGAAGTCCCTACACCTCATAATCAGTTAAGTGAAGAAGCCATAGGTTCAGTTTAGCCTCTTAGCTCTCCTGCAGAAGGGTATTCTCCCACATACGTAGAAATGGAAAAAAAAAGAAACCTCTGGACAATTATGGCTCATCCGATGAAGATCCCCTTGAGAGGTATTCCAAAAAAGGGAGAAAATATCATAATATGGTTCGAGAGGAAGAAGCCGAGCGTCTTAAGATGCAAGGAAATCAACCCACTATCGAGATGTCAATCAGCAGGAATACTCGGGCCAGACCTTTAAAAGGAGGCCCTCCCCCTTCCATCAAATAATGAACTTCGTCTCTTGCAATTGCAGAGGGCTTGGCAATCTGTCAGAATTTGAAGCTGTTAATGATCTTATTAGAATGGTCTCTCCAGATGTTCTTCTGCTCCAAGAGACAAAAATCGATGAAGACATCCTTCTATCCATAAGCAGCAAGAAATGGAAATCGAAGATAGGGATGGTTGTGGGTGCCAGAGGCACCGCTGGTGGAATTGCCACTTTATGGATAGAAAATGTCTTTACTGTGGAACAATCTCACATGACGTAGCATTGGTTATTTTCAAAAATTTGGCATAATCCAAGTCAAAAATCACTGTCTCTTCAACCTCTACGTGTCGGTCAACTCCCTGGAAAAATGAGAATGTTGGAGCACGCTGGATGCTTATCTTGCTGCTAATTCTTTCTCAAATATTATCGTGGAAGGTGATTTAAACATTATTTTAAATGGAAAAAAGAAATCTGGAGGCGTTTATGGGAGAGATCACATGTTGAGAGTGGTGGATAATCTCATTTTAATGTGGGATCTGATCAATTTTAAACCAAAACGAGGAAGATACATGTGGTCAAACAACATAATTGGTGCAACAAACATTTCAGCCAGATTGGATCATTTTCTGGTGCATAGTTCTTTGTTGCTAGATAAAAAAGTCATTTCCACCAGCATCTTGCCTAATATTACCTCATGCCATAAGCCGATTTTGCTGTAGATTGAAGATGAAGAGGACCCTAGCCCCATTCCATTTCAATCCAGTCCACTGTGGAAAGACAGAGATGGTTTTATGAGTACTGTAAATATGGCTTAGGATATTCCAGTTGTAGGATTGTCGAATTTTGTTTGGGAGAGGAAGCTCAAAAATACCAAAGTTGCATTAAAAGAATGGGTCAAACTCACTCAAAAATTTCCAATCAGTGAAAGGAAAGAAGCTTTGTAAAAATTGGAGAAAATCCAATTGGAAATGGAAAACTTGGAAATTACTCCCGCCTTGCTAGAAAAAGAGCAAAAAGCTCAATTCAATTCTTTTCAAGCTTTTAAGAGAGAAGAAGAATGCTGGAGATTAAAATCTCGCAGTACTTGGCTAAAAGCTAGAGATCGGAATTCCTCTTTTTTCCACAAGCAGTGTAGAGTCAGACTTTCTCAAAACCATATATCGAAAATATCCTCCCTATCTAGAGAACCAGTTAAAGGGATTTCTCAAATTAAACAAATGGCTGAAGAGCATTTTCAGAACCTTTTTAGGGATGATGGTTCCTCTGACGTAGATTTAGCCTCTAAGTTTTTGTCCAACATTCCTAGTTTGGTGAGTGATGCAAAAAACTGTGAGTTAATGATGCCCTTTACTAAGCAAGGAATTATTGATGTTATATGGTCCATGGAGCTGGATAAATCCCCAAGCCCTAATGGCTTCTCCTTTCATTTTTATCGATTCTGCTGGTCGGTAATTAGGAAATATTTACTCTAGATGATTAAAGCATTTCAGGTTAAAGACAAAGTGGGTGGATGCACAAACTCCACATTCCTTGCTTTAATTCCTAAAGAAGCCAATCCTTCTTCTTTTGATCTATTTAGACCCATTTCCCTTTGCAATGCTTCCTATAAAATCCTTTCTAAGCTTTTAGCCAACAGACTTAAACCTCTGCTTGGGAAATTGATTTCCCCTCTTCAAGGTGGGTTTGTAAAAGGGCGACATATTCTAGATAATGTAATACAATTCCGAGAAGCTATGCACTCCAGCTTTCATTGGAAGGAGAAGGGCATGCTTATCAAACTTGATATGGAAAATGCATTTGACAAGGTAAAGCTTTCCTATCTCTTCTCAGTTCTCCATTCTTTTGGATTTAGTTCTGCCTTCATAAATTTGATAAAAGCTTTCATTAACAATCCTTGGATAGCGCCATTAGTAAATGGCGGACCAACAAACTTTTTTCAAGCTTCCATGGGTCTTTGTCAGGGTTGTCCTCTGTCACCTTTTTTGTACATTCTCATGGCCGATTCCTTAAGCAGAAATCTAACAATAGGGAAAAATGATGGCATTATCCCAAGTATTATCTCAGCAATAGGAGTTGAAGCTATTAACCATGCACTTTTGCAGATGACACTTTACTCTTTGGAGGGGCTTCTTTAAAAATGGCAAGAGTCTTTTCAGGAATTATGCATAAATTTTGTATTGTTTCAGGGGCACTCATCAACAACAAAAAGAGTGCAGTATTCGGATGGAATGTAGATCAATTAAAAGTCGAAAAACTTTCTCAGATTTTGGGTTTTGAAGGATATGCTTCTTGGGACAAGGTAAAATATTTGGGTCTCCCATTAACTCTGGGTCAAAATAACCCTTCTCTTTGGCTGGGTATCATTAGCAAGATTAAGGCAAAGATTGTTTGGTGGGGTGGTCATTGGCTTACGAAGGCAAGAAAGGTTATTTTGATGAAGTTAGTTCTTTCATCTCTTCGCATTTATCAATCTTCTCTTCTCCTAATGCCAAAATGGATTACGGATCAGATCTCCAAACTGATCATAAATTTCCTCTAGAGAGGTGGCAAAGGAAATCAAAACCAAATGCATCTTGTTCAATGGGAAACTGTAAAGAGATATGTTCTTGATAGATGATTGCAAATCAAATACCCAGGACCGTCGAACATAGAAATGGGAGGTAAATTGCTATGGCAGCTGTTTTCTAACAAAAAACATCTGGTAAGTAATATTTTCTAGAAAAAATACCTTCATGGAGGGAATCTAAGAAATATGCATATGGAAAATACCCTTAAAGGTTCAACTTCATGGAATTTATGCAGGAAAGGATTAAATCTTTTTGGTCAGCATATTTTTAGAATACCAGGCAATGGTAGACAGACCTTACTGTGGGACGATAAAATCAACGGAGAAGCTCCTTTAAATTCTAATAATTCCATCTGTGAGATAAAGAACTGGTTCATTAATAAAGGATTTTTTCGATTAGTTGATATATTCCTTTGGGATGCTAAAGGAAACTAGAACACATGGTCCCTTCCATTCATTTCAGAACGTGAACTTCCAAACTCCTTTGCTCTCTAGAAATCGTTGATGGACAAATTGGCTAGCAAGGCTCCAGTTCATCACTTTTGTAAAGATTCATGGGGATAGGGCATTAGTGGTTCCTACTTTGTAGCTGTCAGTTTCAAAATTTTATAGGATTCTTCCCAGAAGTGTTCTACAGCATCCAATTATTCCCACAATGTAGCATTTTGGAAGCTGGTTTGGAATCTTCCCAGCTTTCCAAAAATCAATTTCTTTATTTGGAATTTAATGCATAAGAAATTATTAACTAGAGAAAACTTACTAAGAAGAGGTTTCTTAGGACCATTCAAATGTTTCTTCTGTCATCAAGTTGTTGAATCCTCAGCACATATTTTTGTTGAATGTGGTTTTGCCCAAAAAATCTGGGCACTTGTTATGAGTGGGATGCCTTACTCTTTTGATCCTGCTAATGATGAACCTGTCATGCCTTTTAAAAATTGGCAGTCAAGATATACGGGTACCCTTCTGTCTATTCATGAATGGAGGAAAATCTGGCAAGCCATTCCAAAATTTATTTGGTAGAAAATATGGCTGGCTAGAAATGACTTAATCTTTAATAACAAAATTTAGAAACCAGAAATTGTAGCATCCAATGCTAAAGCATTTTTTCTTGAAGTAGTTGGATCTCATCAAATTGATGGAACCAAATTAGAAGCTGAACTCAATTGGCTTGGAACGAAGCAAGTGGTTAATACTTAGATTGGATTTAGCGGGCCTGTTATTAAACCTTTTTGGCAGGTCAGAATTTCAGCAAATGAATTTTTAGAATGGTGGAAAACCAAAAATAAAGTCTCAATCTTCTTTGACGGAGCGTCAAAAGGAAACCCAGGGAAAGCAGGGGAAGGGGGATTCCCCTACAGAAAGATAGAAACTAGCTTCAGTTGGGGAGTAGGACACATTACAAATAATCAGGAAGAATTATTTACACTTCTTAAAGCATGTCAACTTGCATAGGAAGCGGGACATAATAACTTGCAAATATTTGGAGATTCTGAAATTATCATTAAAATTTTAAATTCTAACTCATTGTTCAACAATCCCAGTTTGAATGTGATCATGGAAAGGCTACATTACATTTTGATAGATTATGCTTCAATAAATTCTTATCACATTCTTAGTGAATTGAATAACCTGGCAGATACCAAAACAAATTAGGGTTGTCTTCTTCCTCCTGGAATGCTAAGAGTTAATGAAGGACCGTGTTCACTACATCCCATTCCTTGATAAAGGATGCTTTTGATGTAAGGATTTATCTGTTCGGAACAATTTGTAATTGGGTGAAAGCCCAATATATTATTTATCAATTAAAAAAAATTAATCATTTTGGTTAAAAAAAGATAAATCCCACAATTGGGGAGTTGGTTATGATGAATGGGTCTATGTTACCTCAGTTTTCCTACCCTATGAAGATCGAGGTGGTTCATGGGGAATAAGGTTGAATACTTATTGTGCACCCCCCAGTACAATCTTCATGAGTGACCGAATCGCGTCCTACCATCATGGAACACGCATATGATGCACTAGGGTTTTACTCACTCTATTCAAAGTTCATCGCGCCGTCTAATTTGCTAGACTTAACGTATAATTTTTCAGCCCCGTCATCTTATGTGGATCGATTAGCAATCGCAATCCCATCATCTGCACATAAAACATCATATGCATCAAATATTATAAACAAGATTTCAAACATAATATAAATATCAAATTGGCATTGACTGTCGAAGGTTCTCAACTCATCCAGATTCCATGCACATCATACCTCATGTGCATCAAACATATCATAATTAAATCATGTCATAAACAAGATTAATATCACCTTCCATAGTTGTCGACTCAGCTAGAGTCTTTGCATATTGATGCTTTCTTGTGGTTCATGTACCTTCCTTTCTTGTCACACTCTCAAAGTACATGCTACATAATTTTTGTCAAAACATTATACAACTTTAATCCTTGGTGATAAATTCACATGATTTTTCATTCACAATTAAGATCATAATATAAATGCATACATAATTGACCAAATGTCGACATTATTTTCATAATCATAATTTACTCGTCAATATGTCAAATAATCCTTCTTAGGTCATATCTCATCAATAATTCATTGCCTCACACATGTCCAGGTCATCCAAATCCAGATGCCCTAAAAAATATGTCCTTACAACGTTTTTAGATCTCAAATAAATAAATTACTCGGTCATTCGTCATAGAATGCCCTCAAATAAATAGTTTATTATAATCTCAAGAGTCGGCGTACAAACGGGTTGTTACATACACCCCACTTCAGGAAACTTCATCCCGAAGTTCTAGAATAAGTATGGATATTTTCTATGTATTTCCAATCTATCCTCCCAGGTCGCAGTATTGGGACTATATCTATCATTGATATTAGATCCTCATACATGAATAATGCCATGCTAATTTACATAGAGATACTAACCATTATGCCTTAGTATCGAGGCGTCATTTCTATTTATACGTAATGATTTCATTCAATTACTTTTCCTATCCCCAAGTGGTCATTGCAATCATGCTTTTGAAGTTTGGATACCCTTTATAGATATGTGCTTATGCATCAATTTTGGTGACAATTGGAGAATATATAAAAATAGGACAAAATTAGGGTTTCTTCTTTATTTATACTCTCATTGTATATACCCTTCAATTTTATGCATCTTTGTTTGTAAATATGTTTATGTGAATATAAGTAGTATTGTTCAAAACAAAACTAAAAATTACATGAAGTCCTTAGTTCTGTAGTCTAGGTATATACTATTTAATGATGTTATTATACCTGTCTCAGTAGGTATATTGTAATCGATTGCAAGTCAACCTGGGTTGACTCACCTATTAGTTCAAAGGTACATAAAAATTAAAATGTTGTTTATAATGTTTAACTTTATAATTTAATAAATAATAATTTTTAATTATAATAAAAATGTATTTATTTGTGTTGTAATTGGCCAATCACAAATGATGTCAACTTTGAAATTTGGTATCTGGTTTTCAGATGACAAGTGGCAACTATGACATCACAAGTGTGGGTCAATTCATTATTAATTAAATTCGCAGGGTCATGGCCGGAAACGTCCCCTCCAAAGAAATCTGTATACTATTAAAAACAAGATCACGACCATCTATCCTCTTGACTTTACTTCACATTACGATGAGATTCAACGCTGCATCACCACGGATGTTTTTACGCGATGCAATTTATATATATTTATAACCAGAAGGGCCTCTTTGCTGCGTGAGAGACTAATCCTGTCATTGTGTTCCATTATTTTTTTCAATTTTTTACGACATCGCCAATATGTCTGCATTTCGACCGTCACTGTGGAATATATTTTCCTTCCAGACTTTCTTGCAGCTTGGGCTCACCACAATTGTAAGTAGCTCGACGCAGGAGGCACATAAAGTGGGCAGCACAGTTTTGTTTTTTGGAGACTCGTATGTAGATCCTAGAAACAACAATGTAATTCCCACGCTAATCAAGAGCAATTTCCCTCCCTACGGACGCAATCCCACTGGGAGATTCTCCGATGGAAAAATTCTTCCTGACTATTTGGGTAAGCACTACACTCATGCAGTTACTAATATTTATAACTCTTTTTATTCAGACAGACTATATCTAAATTTTATGTTGCTAATTCGGCACTGTTCAAATAAATATTCAGCTGTAGGGCTTGGCATCAAAGAGCTGCTGCCCGCATATCTTGATCTGAAACTCCAAGAACAAGACTTGATCACAGGTGTCAGCTTCGCCTCATCGGGGACGGGATTAGACAATCTCACCGCTACCACTTTAGTAATATCATCTATTATATATCATCACCATCAAATCAAATGAAATGAAATTATCTGCACCATAATTCGAAAGCCCATGTTTTGCATATTTGCAGATGATTTCTGTGTATTGCAACCATTTTAGATCTGCTATTATTTTTAGTAAACAACATTATATATCGAAACTGGCTAATTATTACTAATGATCTGAATTGGGCAATCGGTGATTCCATTTTGGAAGGAAGTCGAATATTTCAAGGAATATCGAACTCGGCTGGCCACATTGGTGGGAGGTACAGAGAAGGCTGCCATGGTGGTGAAGGGAGCAGTGACGTTTATCAGCATTGGCACCAACGACTTCATTGCTAATTATTTTCTGGAACCAATTCAGCCATCGCACTTTACAGTTTCCCAATACATAGATTTTCTATTGCACACATTGTCTGCGTATATTGAGGTTTGAATGTTTCACTCAAATTTGTGTATAAGCCAAACAATTGTGACCAAATATTCAATACATATTTGTTGAAATTATTGTTGCAGGAGTTGTACAGTTTGGATGTGCGTAGGATTGGAATAATAAACCTGCCTCCTTTAGGATGTCTACCCTTTCAAAAAACGCTGAGAATCAAAGTAGGAGGAGAATGCGCAATGGAAGTGAACGAGGCCGCAGCTGAATTTAATGCAAAACTCATATCGGCTATCATTGATGGACTGAAACCTAAGCTTCCCGGACTCAAAATTGTTTCTCTCAGATATTACGACATTGTTTTAGACGCTATCAAAGATCCAGCAAAATACGGTAAGGTGAAGTTATCATTTGTTATGTTGATAATCTTTGCTTCTTGATTGTGTAAAGATGCTATAACATGTACTGTTCAGATCAAAATGCTCCTTAGTATATATTATTTTAATTTTGGATTAATCCTAGAATAATTCTAAAGCTCTTTGTATAAATTCGGTACTCTCGTGATTTGGTTGGAGGGTGTTAATTTTGCAGGATTTGAAGTGACGGAAAGAGCGTGCTGTGGCACTAGTTCTATCAAATTCGGTTACCTGTGCAATGAGGTGACACGTTTACATGCAGCGACGCGTCGAAATATGTATTCTTCGATTCCATTCATCTCACTCAAAAGTCTTACGCGATCATCTCTGAAGCATTTCTAAGCCAAGTGGTTTCACAACTGCTGTAATTTCATCGGAATGAAACATAAGAAGTCATGCGTGTACTGTAATTTTCTTGAAATTGCAAGATGCAGTAAATTTGGTACCGTGATAGGCCCATAAATCCAGTTGTAGTTTATTGGTAAAATATTGTTGACACCATATTGTTTACAACTATCAAAATAAGTGGAATCATGCAATTTCAGCAACCACAATGATACGATATCGTTTGCAATAATTGGAATCATGCAATTTCAGCAACCACAACGATACGATATATTCTACATTGAATACCATATTTTAAGACTACCTAAGTCGTAGAAATCGCTATTTGAGCCATTAAAACTGCAATTTCAGCATTTTTTTCTTCTACCGAATTCCAGCGAATAATGGGAGGGAGTTTTGGTTGTCTGATCTTATACTGCTTTGGTTTCGTTATCCAAATATTTATGTATGACCGACGGTCGAAAGGAAGTTGCTCTTCACGTTAAGTCAACGATTTTTTGTTTTTATATTAAATTATTAAAAAATCACCTGGTCCTTTATAGATGTACAAAATTAATTGCTTAAATGCACCTTCTCCTCTATAAACGTAACAAAAATTTTAAATTTTAATATTGATTTGGTTACTTTGTATAATTGGTTTGTAAGATTCAAGGTTACCTTGTATAATTGGTTTTTTTTAATGATTTTATATAATGGTTATACAGTTATGTTTGTAGTATTTAATTTTGGGTATTATTTTTTAATAAAATATGTTATTAGGATTGATTTAAATGAGCTTGTTGGAAGTATTGATTGTGATATTTTTTATTTATAATCTAATCTAACTTTGCAATAGCAAAATGGCATTCTATTTATTACATCAAATAAACAAGCTAAGCTATAAAATGGGATTAGAAGAATTAGTTAAGCTATTTAATCCAGATTTTATGTCTTTTGATATGTTTGTTAATAAATTTTGTTTGTGACATGTTTTTAACCTTAATCTCTCTGGAATTTGGGGAAGTGTATTTTTTCAATGGGATCCGTAACTTTTATTGACTACTTGTAGTGCAACATATATTTATGCTCACAAACCCAACTTTTAAATTATATAATTTTGTGCAAACTCAATGGTTGTTTTATTAGGCCTCCAATTGAAGTATATGTAAAAACTCAAACTATTTTAAAGAGTATGAAGTCATCCATCTAACATTGGTGGTGGTTTCATAGAACATCTTTTTGCTACATCTATTGTTACTTTTTTTTTTTATATTCAACCTATTACTATTTTCTTGAAACTTGTCTTAAGAGGCAGGTACTTAGCAACTATGTTGTTATTTCCACTTGTTTTATATACATAACAACATGATTACTTCTTAGTGTTAGCTTTGTTTAGTTTGTTGCCCTTTATTTTCAAGTTGTTATTCTTATATGAACTTTGTTTCAGCAACTAGGTTGCATCATCTATTTGTGCTCATAACACGAAGAACAATGACAATTAGTTTCCATCTTAATTCTTCAACGTGTTGATTGAACCACTCAAATGAATATTCTATGATTTCTCTATGACAAAGCTTCCTTGTTTTTGTTCCAATATACCTTTTGAATGATTTTCCACTTGCCTTATTTCCTAAATATCCATATAATTAGGCAATCCATCATCAAATTCATATCATGTTTTCATAAACACATTGACATCTAACGTAGGATGTATTTTTAGAAGACTTGAAAATACATCAATGAAGCCATTTCACTTATGATTCAATAAAGCCTTAAGGGTATTACAATATATTGGATAAAGCTACAAATGATTTATTGTAGTACTGAAGCAATACACTCAAATGCCAAAGAAACGCCAATATCTTGGGTAAAGCTTCAAACATTTTAATAAAGTTGTCATTTAGTTTTATTTTTTGCTCCTTTTTTGTAATTATTTTAGTACATGTTGATGCCTGGAAATTCGCAGGTGACAACAGTAAGGGATTCTCCCCAATCAACGTTCCCAACTAGCCCATTGACTGTTTGGTATAGGGAATCCGTCCGGTTTACGGTCCGGCTACCGTAGGTCAAAGTAACAAACAAGGGTTTTACCGGTTGCGGCCCGGTCCACCGGAATTTGCATTTTTGACTTAAAGAAATGATATGCAAGTGCCTAACTAAATGCAGGGCGATCAAGGTGCAGGGAGCAGTCACAAAGTGATGCGCAGGTTCTTACCTCTCGTCTTTTGCTCACGAGCAACAGACCAAAACAAAAGAAATAAACTAACTATCTAAACTATCCCTAGGGAGCAAGATTATCATTTTGAATGAGCAATACATTTTCACATACATTAAAAAGAAACACAGATAGCTGATACTTCTCCTAAAGTACATGAACGCTTACAGATATTTAAATAACTAGATAGCCGATCATTTTATAACAACATTTATTGCTCACAGTGAAAAAATATCCCAGAAACATACTGAAGAACGTTTAACCAGAACATATGTTCAGAAATTAAATACTCTTACAGTAAATGAAACACAGCTGAAAACAAAATAGTTCCTCTTCAACATTATTCATTGAGTTGCATTGATACATTCCACTTTACACCTTCTCCGATAGACAAAATTGCAGTTTCCTTTGCAAAACGAAATAGTTCCTCTTACAAGCAAACATGTACAAAATTTTCCAGGGGAAAAAGCCTTTTTTCAGTCCTACTTCCCCAATATTTAAACTACAACTCTTGCCCCTTGGGCTGCCTCTCAGCGTGTGACTCTCCAGCATCTTCAACGTTTCAGCTTCCTCTTCTGGCCGCTGCGCTTTCCCAATCATTCTCTATGAGCGTTTATCTTCTGACCAGTAACTGATGAGTCTTCCTCGTCGGTGCCTCCTTCGTTTGCTTGCTTTGTCTTTTTCTGCGTTTCGCCTTCCTTGTGATCGTGCTGGTTCCGGTCCGACCAAGCTAAGTCTTAGCCCATGTTCGCTTTAGTAGCACCGAATCCCTTCTGCACACAATTACAATGCATTATCCGCTGCAAAGGGGAGTTTTTAAACATTAAACCTTCTTTGCCCAGCATTGTAAATCTGCAAGAGAATAGTCAGGGTCATCCAGACAAGGTATCGATTAAGCTTTGGGCGGGCAAAATTATAATCGGCGGTTGGCACTGCTTATGCATTGGACGGGACAAGACTTCAGGGGCCGCAACGGCGGAGGAGAACAAGGACCGGGTGCTCGAAAATACGGTCGAAAGGTGAGAATCAGACGTCAGGGGGAAGAGTGCTTCGGAACCAGGAGGGGTGGCTCATCCGCAACGGCGGACGGAACAATGGCCGAGGACAGGCGACGAGGTAAAAAAAAACTCAGTTTGGGTGGGGAAGACAAGGTCGAACCTCGGATGATACTTGAATCGGAAGCCAATTATCTCCTCCCGGCCGCAACGGCGGGCGAGTGGAAACTTATGGACAAGCGATTTAAACTAAACGAATCGAGCGTCGAACGGTTTAGGAAATCGGATGAAAGAAAAGTCTAGGAGCCGCAACGGCGGAAGGGAACAAGGACCGGGTGCTCGAAAATACGGGCGAAAGGTGAGAATCGGACGTCGGGGGGAAGAGTGCTTTGGAACCAGGAGGGGTGGCTCATCCGCAATGGCGGAAGGAACAATGGCCGGGGACAGGCGATGAGGTAAAAAAAAAATCAGTTCGGGCGGGGAAGACAAGGTCAGACGTCGGATGATACTTGAATCGGAAGCCAATTATCTCCTCCCGGCCGCAACGGCGGGCGAGTGGAAACTTATGGACAAGCGATTTAAACTAAACGAATCGGGCGTCGGACGGTTTAGGAAATCAGACGAAAGAAAATTCTAGGAGCCGCAACGGCGGAAGGGTTGAAACTTCGCAGCCCCCGATCCAACAATAAAAGAGGCCCGCTTATAGGGAAAATCAAGTATTTGAGCAGTGCTAAGGATCGGATGTAACCAAAATCGCTTCTTTTCACAGAGGATGCTCTGAAGAACAGCAGATTTTCTTCTCTTCGACCACACGTTCACGACTCAAACCCAAACTAACAAGGCATACATAAATTACTGACATCCACCTTCAGAGAAATGGAAGAAATCACGCTCAAGGAGCTCAACGATCAAGCCATACAAAAATAATGAGGAGGGGCCCAGAAATTAAAACATTAATTTGGGGGGGAAAACAGTTGCGGCAGCAATAGTACATACACATAAATTGCAATTATATTATACTTTGTTTTAATTTGGTATGAGGTAATATTAAAAATATATAAGAAATATGCATAGTGGTATGAAATTAATACTAACATCTAATATTGAATTATTTTTTTCAGATCACAACAATTGATGACTCTATAGATAATGATCCAAATTATGTTGAGCCTACATTGGATATAGAAGGAGAAGAAGAAGATGATGGTGATGATGATGATGAGATGGCGGTGATTAAGAAGACAAGTTTGATGATTATGAACATGATCTTGATGATGATGTTGGTGGTGTTAGTTAGCTACTGATGTTATGCATGAACATGATACAGTTTGGTTTATATTAACATATATTATTGTTGATATATAACCATGATACATTTAGAATTTTGACTTTTATATCTATATATAGAGATCATACAACATTTTTTTGTTAGATTGGCATTTAAATCACATATATATTTGACTTCTTTTTACTTTACTATAATTATATCTATGAAAGGTTTTGGTCAAACATTTGAATTTTAGTTGATTTGATTAAAGAACACGATACATTTTGAATTATATTTACATATATTATTGATGATATATAACTATGATAAATTTATAATTTTGACTTTTATATCTATATATGGAGATCATACAACTTTTTTTTGTTAGATTGGTATTTAAATCATATATATATATATATATATATATATATATATATATATATTCAACTTCTTTTTACTTTACTCTAGTGATATCCATGAAAGGTTTTGATATGTTGATCAAACATTTGAATTTCAGTTGATTTGATTAAAAAAGAAGATGACATTATTAGTAATGTTTTGTTTCTTTATTTATATTGGAAATTCACAATATTATTTTGATGAAGAATTAGTATGTGTATATGATGATATTACTATTTTTGGATGGATGATGAGAATTTTCAGTAAACTTATTCAGGAATGTTATGTTTTAAATTTGAATTTTTAATGATATTTAAGAATTTCGATATATTTCAATATTTAATTGAAATTAATAAAATGGATGCAAAAACAATAAAAATTGTTATATTTCAATATTAATAATTTAAATTCTTATTTAACAGTAGATGCAAAACAAAACGCAAAATAGATGCAATATTAAACGCAACACTAATTGCAAAATTGTATGAAAAACATGACGCAAAAGTAGACGTCAAACCAAACGCATAAGTGGATGTAAAAGTGGACATCACATAAGAAAAATTGGACATAAAAATGGACATCACACTAAACATAAAATTGGATGCAAAAACTGGACACAATTAATGGCTCAAAACTATATTTAATACTAGGCCCAAAACTATATGCAACAGTAGATGTAAAAGTGGATTCTCGATTGGACGTAAAATTGGAGAGACTTCTTCCAAAGATAGCAACCCAGATACATAATTCACATATAGCAGAAAGATCAATCCTAAGAATATAAGAGAGACTTCTTCCAAATATAGCAACCCAGAAAATTGTCTTCTACTAGCTTCAAAAAACTTGTCCTTGAGTGGAGCGAACTTGCTTGGTGAGAAATGAGTGAGGTTTCCTTCTATTTATACTTTATCATTTTGAACTTTTATTTTTCAACTGGGGTTTACTTGTCTTCTTCTGTTAGGTCAACTAGTCTTATAGGTGCCAAGTTATGTGTTATCTGTATGTTTCTTCTGGAGCCGATTTTGTGAGGATGCCTCACACAACTACCACATCAACACTCCCTCTTAGCAAGGGAGGAATCATCGTACTAGAACACACATTGATATCATATGTACATCACGACTGACTTGAACATATCTATATCATAAGGAAGGTCTTCCAACACAATATCAATCCATCGAGAGGTGTCAAAAACTCAACCCGTTCCATTGAGGAGTCAACATGCACCAACTCAATCCAGTCCATCGAAGAGCCTACAATCAATCATGCAACAACTCAACTCTTTCCTTTCAGGAGACAAAAACTCAACCTAGTCCACCAGGGATTCCATATGCACTAGTATGTGCCAGTATGCACCAACCTCTCCACCCCTTCTGTCACATGCCCCAATTTTGCAAAAATAATATTATCTTATTTGATTTTATTTAAAGACAATATGTTAAATTTTATGCTAAGTTGTAATTGATGACTCAGCAGAGTCAAGGATATTGAATGTAATTCTAAATATTTTAATTATAAATAAATAAAAGTGGAGACAACAACTTATGAGAGTTGTTAAAAGAGTGTTTATTGGTCAAATTGGTGGAGGAGACTGGGTGGAGAGCAAACAAACATGTGGCGGCATCCTCAAACCACTTCCAACTGTTGCAGGTGGAAACCTACCTACATTTGGGGTCATGATCCCCCAAGAAAATGGGATCAGAGCAGGTGGCTCAATTAATGACAACTGACACAAAAGACCTAGGCAATATTTATAAAAATGCCCATTGAAGAGAGCTGAGGCTGCTCTTACTGCTGAGTGCAGACTGATTATTGAGTCATTGGACTAGTTTATTGTTTGTTGCTCCACCAGTTCTCAACCAAGGAGACCAGAAACAAGCTCGGGGGTCCTGAGGAGGCATTGTTTGAGCGCTCTCCAGGAGTTGGTAGGGAGGAACGGCCTCCTAACGCTGTTGTTGTCCATCTTAATCAGGTTCTATAATCTTTTGCTTTACTGTGTTAGATGGTTAAATATGGATCTGACTGCTAAATGAATGTTAAGTATTTAGTTGTAAAATGTTAAGAGTTAGTAATATTTTTGGATTAGTGAAGGAATGAAACTAAATAGATGAAAAATAAATTCTAATCTGTTTTTTTCCACGTCTGGAAGGACCAGACCGTACTCCAGCACAGATAGAGTATTTAAGTAGATGAAGAAAATGATAAGAGACTGAATTGAATAGATGTGGTTCTGTGATATATAATAGCAGAGTAGTTTATTTCAGAATGTAGATTATTATCAAGAAAGAACAATAATCTAGTTATCCATGTTATTGTTTTACAAGTTCATTTATGAAAAGGCACTAGAAAAGAAATAGCAGTAAATTAGTACAGGTAAAAGAATTATTATAACAAGAAAATATACTAGTGGTTAAGATATTGTGGTTACTTACAGTAGTTTATTCTTCTTTTTATTTAAGTTAAAATATGCTGGAAGTGAAACTATGTCATGATATATATATATATATTACCTTGTGTTGATTCAATAACTTTTTGCAAATGCAGTAGAAATAACCCAGTCAACCACTTTATTATATTCTACTAAGTAAAGAATTAAACTATAAATACTTAGCTATGTACTAATAATATCAACTAACAAAGTCTACAAATATTCGAACCCCGAGTAGGGTGTTATTAAAATAATTAATTTATAAAGAATAAACTAAGTACAGAGTTTATATACATCTTATCAAAAGAACTCTAATAAACCCTATGTGTAATTTATTACATAAAACAAACAGAATATGATAATAATTAACATATAAATAAACGATTATTTATGAAAAGAACTGTATTAAAAATTACAAACAGGATATACCTGTAAAAGCAAACTACAGGGTCGAAACCCTAAACAAGTATTACATTTACAAATGACAAACATTTAAGTTCTAATCCAATTATTTGGATTATTTAATTAAATAACAACTAGACTATTATAAATTGCTTACAGTCCCTTAAGGACAAATAAGAAGACAATTGTAATATTATAAACTGGAAATTTCCACAACACACCTGTAGCAATAGTTAAAACAAATTTAACAAAGTAACAGAACCTATAAAATAATAAACTGTAAGATTTATTTTAACAAGGGTTTCTTACAGGGAAACCCTAGCTCGTATTCTGAGCAAACGAGTAAAATTTATAAACTAATCATGACTAAGTGACAGTATTAATACATTAACAAAATCTTTTATGAAATACATTAAACAGTAATAATATTCATTCACAGTCAAATAGGGTAAAAACCCTGAGTACACAGAGTACTAAATAGTAGTACTGTAAACCGAGCATGAGCTCGAAGACAGAACTGTCTTAACAAACTATTGTTTACATCAACAATCCATAAGGCTAAACATTAAACCAAATACAACACCCAGCTCACGGCCGGGTTTACCCATCAACTAGCGAGGGTTTGAAGCCTTGTTAAACAATAACAACCTTTAAAAAGAGACTGCACATCTAATGACGAAACTAGAAGAGTTTCCAAGCTCATGGTTTTTCCAATCGACAACCCTAATACAGGTAGGGCAAGAACCCAACATTTGACCATAGGGATTACTCATATAAAGCCACGTCCTTCTAAGACAGTCGGTGTACTCTTCTTCACAATCGATGAATGTAGTCTCCAGTCCCTGCAAGGAGATTTCATTATAAGGTGTCAGTCACGAAGTACTTAAAATATTGTATACCCTAAACACATGTTGTATAATAAAAACAAACACTTAATAAATTACTTGGTGTAACAATGTCGAGCAGTCTTATGGAGGGACTGTTACCAACCGTAACGCATGCACCTAGTCTTCCAAACCCTACGATGAAGGCAAAGCACTTTCAAACAACAAGTAAACTCTCAGCTTCGCACAGCAGTGGCAGACTATGGAAGGAGAAAAACGGAGTATAGACATGTCGCAAGCCAAGTGCTTTGAAACCTACAAACTCGTGCAAGATAAAACCCACAGTTACAAAGAATAGCATTAACACTAAGCACTGACAACTACAGCAACAACCACTCAAAGCTTGGAGCAAACTGGAATAAGAAAGAAACCACGGATACCATGAAAAGCTAGCAGAGTAGCCCGAAGGCAGCGCAAACTGCGGAAGGAGAATGATAAGGGTTAGGGTTGTATCAATTATATATATCTCCAAAAATTGGCCAGGAGGAGACCACATGTTTCCAATCTTACAAATCATGCAGTGGGTCGAATTCAATAGTTTTGCCTGCAATTCAATAATAACCAATTATTTATAAAATGATTTTTAACAAGTGATGCATAAAATATAACGTATGCTTTTGTTATCACATCGTAAAATATATAGTGCTTATCGTATGGTTTGTTAGCTCATCATTGGAATTGGGATAACAACGTCAAGTTAACGTTGACCTAGAAAAAAGGAGTCACCACTTAAACTTTGGGTTTATCCCGAAACAATTGTGTGTAGAACTTATCTCATCGCTAATCATATGTCCATTATATCGTAATATTGATAACACGATATGGATGTTTGGTAAACCATATTTCATTAACGTTGACCCTAGTAAGTGTAGTAACCATTTGTTATATGGAAAATTCCAAGTTGAATTGTTTAAAAACATTGAACAACTTTAGTTTTCTATATTTAAATACATTATGGTCGATGCATGGTTATACTCTATTAAAACAACAATTCAAGTTGTGACAATTATAAAGTTGCATAGCATAGTATTGAGTATAATCATGGACTCTTTACAAGCTCAACTTTGTTTTAGACTTGTATATCTAATAAAAAAAATAGTTTATGTATGATCATAAGCCTTATAAAAACCAACGAATCAAATAGTAGTCAACTATAAAGTTGGCTAGTATATTAAAAGAATACATTTATGAATTATTTTACATAGTTCAAATTGGTTTATACTTTAATAGACTGTGGTTGTTTCTCAACTTGGCATTTGCTAGTAATTTACCATGTCTATATAATTGGTAGAATGGTTTTATGATTATACAAAATAACTGGTGCTTAGCATAGAATAGAAGGTTGATCTTTATAGAAAACATCAACCTTAGAAGTTGTTATAAACAGAACTTAATACAAGAAAAGCATTATAGTAATAATGAAAATTATTTGGAATAATCTTACTCAAGTCCATAATCAATTGGAATAACATGGCCTGAATTAGGTTTAAGAAGTAAAACATAAACAGTTGTTCATGTGAAACAACGCAGTTGTTTTTACACTAATTACACTTATATAACAAGAAGTTTTACAGGATGGAAGCTTCCCTACAAAAATGAAAGTACCGAACAATTGGATATTCAAGTAAATATTGCGATAATGTATACGATACAATAGGACAAAAAGTATAACATTGCAGAATATGCATATCAAAGTAGAAGTTACTATGTAACAAAGATTACAAGTTTTAAATCACAGTAAATATCTTTACTATCACTAAGCTCGATAAAGATAGGAACTCTTTTATTTGAACCTTGCTTACAAAGAAATACTGAAGAAAACAAACTACTTTACCTCATTAAGTTGCTTGGAATTTATCAGCTTATCTACTAAGCATTTTTAATTGCAAATAGAAACACTTCTGGATACTTTATGAATTTAAAACGTTTACTTGTTCGATCATACCTATAAACCTGTAAGAACTAGTAATATTTATGCATTAGCATAATTGCTAAGTAATCCCAAGATCCAAAATTAGAATCCACCTACTTGTCATAAAGAAGACTCATCAGTAAACTAAAATAAAACAATACGCAAGTAAACCTTATTCTCGTTACAAAAAGGAAAACTGTTTAGTTAACGTAATTGAGATTGTGTAATACTAATCAATTGACTGTTTCTTTTTCTGCTAACCTTTAGCTGTTAATAAACCGTAGATTCAGCATTTTATGTTATCTCAAAATTTTAAATTTTTGTGAAAATTTGGGGTTTTGACACCTTCTCAGGGTGTCTGAGATATCTCCTCACTCCTTCATAGAGTGATTAGGAGATTTCACTAAATCTCTCCATCACTTCTTTTGATGTCTAAGAGATATCCCCACTCCTTCATAGAGTGTCTAAGATTATGTGCTAGTCTCTCCTTCCCTTCTTAGGATGTCCAAGATATATCCTCACTCCTTCACATAGTGATTAGGAGAATTTAGTGGCCTCTCTACCCTTTCTGAAGGTGTCTGAGAGATATCCCCACTCCATCACAGAGTGTATGGGAGAATGTAGTGTTATTTATACAATTATCCTTCCTTGTTAACGAGGTAAACATTCTATACTACTCCAAGCCTTTCACGAAAGTATGCAAACTTTATCCTCAGAAGAGGCTTGGTAAGAATGTCAGCAAGCTAGTCATCTGTTGGAACATACTATAGCTCAACCTCACACCATATCATGTCAAATGTAGTGATATTGAATCTCAATATGCTTCGACTTATCATGAAATACTACATTCATATATAGTTGTACATAGATATGTTTTTCATGGTGAATCAACGTTGGCTCAGTCTAGCCAAACCACCCCGCAAGGATTTTCCAAATCCACATAGTTTCCCAAGTTGCAACACATACTACAATATACTCAACCTTTGCACTACTAAGTGTTACTGAGGTCATATTCATGCTACACAAAGAAATCATGACAGATCCCAAGTTTAAGCAACATCTAGAGGTGCTCTCCCTATCCACAATACTATCGTCCCAATCCGAATAAGAATATCCTTGCGATATCATCTCAATACTAGAAGCATATCTCATGCCATATCGCAGAGTTCCATGAAAATATATCAACAGATGTTTTGTACCAACCCAATGAATCTATCTCGACTCACACATAAACTAGTTGAGTGCACCCACTACAAAACATATATCTAGTCTAGTGTTGACCAAATACATCAATGATCCAATCAGTTTTTGATACATAGTGGGATTTATCAAATTTGAATCGGAACAAGAATCTCTTAGCTTCTTCATATTTGAGTCCACTAGTGTGGCCATAGACTTATAGTCGATCATCCCAAATCTCCTCATTATGTCAATGGTGTACTTTCCTTGGCTCGAGAGAATCTCATCGTGCCTATGCCAAACTTCTAGTCCCAATAAGTAGTGCATAAATCCAATATCCTTCATTTTGAATTCAGAGGCTAGCTTCTTCTTACACCACTCAATGAGTTTCTCAGTTCCAGCGAGAAACAAATCATCAACATAGATCACTAAAATCAATGGCTCACCATCCACAACCTTGTAGTAAAGGTTTGGATTTGCATCTCTCTTAGTGAATCCCAGACTCACCAAGTATCCATCAATATGATGATACCAAGCACATGATGCTTGATTGAGTGCATATAAGGCTTTCTTAAGCTTGTATACATGGGACTCCTTCCCATGGATCACAAAACCCTCGGGTTGCTCAATGTATACCTCTTCCTCAATCACATCATTGAGGAAGGGAGTTTTAACATCCATCTAATGAAACTTCCATCCCATAGATGAAGCAATAGAAATAATCATCCCGATGGAAGTGTGTTGAGCCACGAGAGACAATGTCTCATCATAATCAACTCCCTCTTTCTAAGAGAATCCTTCACCAAAAATATAGACTTGTGTTTCTCAACACTACCATCTGCTCCATGCTTTATTTGTAAATGCACTTAGAAGTCATCGTTGACTTCCCCTCAAGTCTCGGCACAACTTCCCACACATCATTCTTCATGGTGTATTGATATTCTTCCATCATGAAATCCTTCCATACCTCCTTATTGGAAGCCTCCTCATAGTTGGAGGAAACTGAGTCAATGATGTGGCTCATCAAGGCTACATAGCTCAAGAATATTTAAGGTCTCTTACTTTCTTGAAAAGTACCACGGGGTGTTTCATGACCCTCTACATCATGCAATTTATGTCATGCCCATGTAGGCCTCTTCTGTCCCACTACAACATCTCTAGGAATATAAATTGGATCTACTAGGTCAATGGGATCAACTGACTCAACTTTCTCACTTGGATCCTTCTAAACTACTAGATGGGGAGACGATACCATCTCCTTTGGAGCCACCAACTACGCATCATCAATATCCATATCATATCCTTTATATTTTTCCAAACCCACCTCCTCTTCGAAGGAGATATCTCTGCTGACCTCAATTTGTATCGATCCTAGGATGTAAATCATGTAAGCCTTTGAAGACTCACTATATCCCACAAATGTTCCCTTTCTACTTGAAGGCTATAGCTCCATACTCTTTTCCTTGGGCACATGAATATATACTAGGAATCCAAAGATTCGTAAGTGGCCAACTTCTAGATTCACACCTATGAAGGTGCCTTATGGAGTCATGTTCTTCAAGATATTATTAGGACTCCTATTCTACACAAAGGCTATTGTACTAGAAGCTTCTTCCAATAAGAACATAAGCAAACTCTGATCATGATTCATGGATTTGGCTACCTTGATAATTGTTTTGTTCTTCCTCTATGCAACCCCATTATACTTTAAGTGTTGTAAGGAATAGTGTACTCCCTCTTAATTCCTACATCCTTGTAGAAATTGTTGAATTATGTAGAGATGTATTCTCCTCCATTGTCTTATCTCAGGACCTTGATCCTCTTTCTTGACGGGTTCTTGACTTGTGCCTTGAATTCCTTGAATCTGCGTAGCATTTATTTGGATTCTTTAGAGTTAAGGAAGTATATCTAAGTCTTTGGAGAGTAATCATCAATAAATATCGCATAGTAGTAGTATCCACCCAATGAGGCAACTCCCATGGATCCATACAAGTCTGAATGAACTATATCCAAGATCCCCTTAGATCTATTGTCATTTCTTGGAAAATATCCCTCGACATTCTTTCCAAGTGCACATCCTCTACGTATAGCATCATAGTCTACATGGAGTAGTGGAAGTCTTGTCACCATCTTCCTCAATGATGGAAGATGTCTATAGTGAAAATGAGTAAGTATTATGTGCCATAGTTTACCCAAACCGGTAGAATCATCATGTACCAATGAAAAAACTAGTTGTGTACTCAAATTTTGTAAGCTCTTCTCTCAAACACCACTCACATGAATTGAATCCATGCTAGATTTATTGTTCCATGCAAGAACCTTCCCATCATAGAATGCAAATTTGTAACATTTGTCCTCCAAATTTGATATGGATAAAAGGTTCCTTTTCATCCCAAGTACATACAACACATCACTCAAATGTAGAGCATCACTAGGATCTAACTAGAGGGAGGTAGCCCCAAATCCTTTCACAATGTATCTAGCATCATCCCCAAGTACAATACATAGATTGGAATCTTTCTCAATCAAGTCTGAAATATTTTCCTTATAACCATTCATATGTCTAGATGCACCATTATCTATTAACCAAGTGCCAATAGTGGTAGGAATAGTACCTGAGAGAGCATACATGCATAAGAACTCTATATGATCATCATTCCTTGAATTGTTGTGATAATTATCTTCATCGATATCAATAGTTTAGGGTTGATGTTTCCTCTTCTTTAAATTGTGACATTATTTGGCATAGTGATCGTACTTCACATTGAAGCACTGAATGTGTGAAAGACCCTTATTATTATTTTGTTCCAGAATAGGGCTTGATCTTACACCTTTTTCTTTCCTATCATGAAACTTTCTTCCCTTACCTTTTCCTTTCTTTGTGTGAGATGTAAGGGCTTTACTTTCTTCATGTTGAGTTCCATGCAATCTACCTCTAGCTACAAGCCTAGTCTCTTCTTGTATACAATCTCCCCATATATAATCAAACTTGGGAAACTTGGTTCTCCCACTAAGACTCTAAATGAATGGTTTCCAAGAAGGGGGAATACAATTAAGAGTTCTCATGACAAGTTCTTTTTCTTCAATCGATTCTCCAGCGGTGCTTAATTGATCTCTTAGCTATTAAATATTCATGAAGTAGGAAGCAATTAAATCAACTAAAGCTCGGTTGATGTTTCTATTTTCAAATAGATTCTTCAAAGCTACAAGCATCTTCCTAGTTGTCTTGTTCTGAGAGATCTTAGGAACCAAGTGTTCTTTTACTAAATCTACTAAGATCCTCCTTTCCCTAGCATCATTCTTCCTCCAGTACTAGGTCTTTTTTGTTTCCTCTTATGGTTCTGGAACCTTCTCAATGAAAAAATTCAAGAGATAATTTTATTCCAAGATAAGTAGAACCCTAATCTTCCAAGCATTGAATTTGGAATCCCCATCAAATATATCTTCAGCCTTCATACCAATCATCTTGACTGCAACCTAATTTAGAAACCCTAGCAGGAGCTAGGTCAAAATAGAAGTTTGGATTCTTGAAAAATTGATTCCACAAGGAAATGCACATTATCAAGGCAATAAGGAGAGAGTCAATATCAAACAAAATCATTGGATAGAAGGGCTCAAACTAAGAAAACCTAGATATTGACCACGATAGAATTAGGTCAAAAAATGAAAGTTCACCAATCTAGATTTTTCCTCCATAGAAAGGTGTGCCCTCCGAAGGTGAGTTTCTCAATGCTCCTTTAGAGATGAATTAAGGTTTCAAACACTCCAAAGTATGGAGCCCTATTTTTTGACAATGGCTTCTTTTAACACTGCTCTAATACAATGTTATATTTTATAGATAGGAATATAATTTCAATTACATAATAATTATAGGATCAATAAAAGAATAACCAAGCACATAAACAATAGACACAAAGATTTGACTTGGGAAACCACAAGGGAGAAAACCCACCAACCTTCTAATAGAGATAATTAGTTCAAAGAATAGTGTACATCCAGATAGATAGATCATATATAGCAGAAAGATAAATCCCAAGAATATAACATAAACTTCTTCTAAAGATGGAAACCCATAAAATTGTCTTCTACTAGCTTCAACGAACTTGTCCTTACATGGAGAAAAAAAAAATTGGTGAGAAATGAGTGAGGAATCCTTCCATTTATACTTTATCATGTTGACCTTTTATTTTTCAAGTGGGGCCAACTTGTCTTTTTCTGTTGGCTGACTTGTCTTCTGGGTGGCAAGTTATGTCTTATCTTCATGTTTCTTCTGGAGCTGACTTTGTGAGGATGCCTAACGCAACTACCACATCAACACAATTTACACATTCATTAGTAGGGTCTTGTTCTTAACCTCTTATATATTTTATTTTTATACCTCATTTACATAGCAATGTTATCCTAGATGTTATACCAATTAAAAATTCTACATTTGCATCAAATATTTACATATCATATACGTAAATAACTCGTAATCATTTTAAGTTTGAGCTAGGTATTATATTCCCCTTCCCCTTAGGAACTATCCTCAATGCAAACCGAAGGAAATTAATTTTATGGAGAGAGAGAGAGAGAGAGAGAGAGAGAGAGTACAAGTGAGCACAAGACAATGACTTTTATTATTTATTGTGTTTCCTACCTTTGTGGATTGATGGAAATGAAAAAGTTGATAGCTTCCGTGAGATGGAAGATATTTTATGAGATTTTTGTTATGGATATTTCATTCATTTTTATGAGAGTGAGCCAATTCCCTATGGCACTCCATATCCTTGGATTATGGATGGAAAATGTATAGTATTTCCTATGGTTTGGATGTGAGTTGTCCCCCAACAAACGTCCAATGGATTGAAAATGATCTATATATAAGTGAGATTGTCATGTTAATTCTTCTTCTTTTTTCATTTTTCTGCTATTCTTATTAATGTAAACTATGAAATATTTGAGAAGTCAACAAAAATTTGTGATATTGTAGTGTGCATATACCTTGCAATTAGCATTGAATTTTAACAAGGACATGGCTTAGTTGAATCCTTGTATATATTATAGAAAAAAACAATTATCTATTAGCTACAATTATAAGTTATTGCATGTAGGTGTTACATGTTGAATATTCTAAATTAAATATGTGAGTATTGTGAGCATGCTTTTTAGTTGATCTCATGTGGACTATACCTATTTCGAGATATTTTGTTCTCTTGGTAATAATTATTGGATGTTTAATTCTAGTTAGATTTGTAAGTTGTGAGTGCCCTATTTCCTCAATGGAATAAAGGTGGGTTTGGGTGACACATAACCACCAAACTTGTTAAAATTGATAGGAGATATGAGATATGTATCATCGGCTTAAATATATGGTGAATGCATGTACATTGTTGATTGTATTAATGTCAACTTACACCAAGAAATTTGAGGATTGGTTAAAGTAATAAATGTAGCATGTTTCCATCTCAATTGGAAATTTATTTAAGATGGAAGGATGAAACACTAGTGTACATCTCATTAAGTACATTGTGCTTGTGATCATGAGGTATGTGGTTGTGCTAATATTGAGTGCTCAAAAAAAAAACATGGAAATATATAAACAATATATCCATTGTACTTGTGTATGGGTGTATACATTATATTTGTTGTGTGGTGTTTTAGTGGTTAGAATGAGATGTCACTATTCAAACAATCCAATTTCAAAGCAAAAGAGCAAAAACAATATTTCAAAAACTATAACAAGTGATGTGCATAGTGTGGACACTTTGATTCTGAAATACACCCCATTTTACCAAGGAAAATAAGACAAGAATAAAACATAAAGAAGCAACATTCTAAATTCACCTCATCCAAACACAGAAAATAGGATGAGAACAAAGTTAAAAGAAGAAAAGATTTTTTTTTACAATATTTGCAACTACTTATCAATGCAGTAAGTTAAATGCACACCTTGATTTTGACTATAAGGTCTCATCATTTCCTGTGCAGTTAAAGGAAATTGAACTCAGTTTTTGTTTCTTTAAGTGGTGTACATTTTCTCTTTTGAAGGATGTGATAGTCTTTAGGCTTTGTGTAGTTGGAGTCTTGGCATGAATCCATGTGTTTTTTTATAGTGGGATCCACAAATATTATAAATGCCACTTAAAATGGATACATTTCCTAGTTGAGGTTGTAACTTGGATGCTTTTAGTGTTACAAGATTGTCAAAAAATACTACACTACAACCTATGTTGCTAGTAGTAGAGGTTATAAAAGTAAATTCAAGAGAACTAAAAAAATATAGGTGGCTATAGGTTATAGAAGACGTTTTATTTTCCTATGCTTTACAGTATATAATTTGCACTGATACATGTGTTTAATAATATATGCATTGGTGCATATAATTCAACAATATGCATCAGTTTGCATTCGATATTGTTGATGCACCAGTCACATTACCTTGTTTGAAATAGGCAAGGATGAATATAACATATAAAATAGAGTCACTGCTATTTTGTATTATAAGTGCATCAGGGCATATTTCATACCATACATATGTCAATGCATATAAAATGCATAAAGAGAGATGGTGTGAAATTGGTATATAAAGGAACATGTGCATATATCATGTAAAAAGCATCAATGAGTATTTTGTATTATAAGAAAATCAATGTGTATATTGTGTAAAATAGCATCAGTGCATATATCTTGTAAAAGAGCATCAATGCATATATTGTGTAAAATAGAACTAGTGGGCCCAGTATTTTTGAACCTACCTACGACTTAACGTGAAGTTCCACCCAATAACATAGTATCGTCAACAAAGTGAGCATGGTTGATGCCCCTGGTCCCCCTCACTATTGAGATACCTGATATTTATTCCTTAATCATGTCTTCCTCTAGCGTTTTTATAAGAGCCTCATCCATAAGAATGTAAAGGAAAGGAGATAGGGGACAACCTTGTCACAATCTCTAACTGACCTTAAAAAAAGAAGTAAATATTCCATTAACCAAGGGGGCAATCTAAGGTTCCCCCATGCATGCCTTGATAGAATCAATGAAATTGGGAGAGAACCCCATTTTGTTCATCATGTTAAATAAGAAATCATGCCTAACTCTATTGAAGTTGTTTTCCATGTTGATCTTAATAGCCATTCCTTTTTCCTTTTTTACACTAGAGTGGATGGCCTCTTGAACAAGGGTCACATTGTCAAGGATTTTCTTCTCTTCGATGACCACACCTTGTTTTTTTGACACTAAATTTGAAATAAGGCCTTTAATCGGAGTGGAAATGATCTTCGTTATTATTTTATAGGAAGAGTTGCACAAGGAAATAAGACAGAACCTTGAGAAGGAGGAAGACAATTGTTATTTTGGGATTAGTGCTAGAAAGGTAGAATTGGTGGACCCCCCTATTTTAAAACATTGATTTGATTTTAAAACCATCTGATGAAGATCCTTTTTTATAATTTACCAATAGGAATAGAAAAAACTAATGAAGAAACCATCAGGCTTGTGGGATTCCTCGGGTTCCATACTCCAGGTGGCCTACTCAATTTCTAATCTAGAAACAGGCCCTGTAAATTTCCCATTTTCTTCCTTGGAGACCACCCTCTCAATTCCATATAAATACACAAGGACCATACCATCCTCCATACTCTCCCCATATATAAGTCTTTAAAATGACTATAGGTCGTTGCTTTAATTTGTTCAAAATCAGTCACACGAGTTCCATCTTGGATGCCAATCTCAATAACCTTGTTTCTTGTCTTGCATACTTGGGCATGCTTATGGAGTAATATTGTATTTATGTCCCCTAATTTTAGCCATATGTGTCTAGATTTCAACCACCAATAGTCCTCTTTACTCCTGCAAGCTTTATGAAAATTTGTGTGTAGCTTAATTTCCTCGTGTATGCCCTTTTGTTGTATTTCTTTATCCTCCATTGAGAGTTGATGCTTCTCCAGGTATTGTGATGTTTCTAGCCTGCACTATGATGGAGAGGTGATATTTATTTCCCATAGTTTCAGGGCTCATTTAGTTCTTATGAGTTATCATCCCACACAAAAAAGTTTGAACTGATAACTGTCTCCCACAAGGAGTTGATGATTATTTCCATAAACCTAGGTTCTTTAACCCAAAGAGGAGAGAATCAAAAGGGGATGGGACCTAAATTAACGATATCCCATAAAGTAACGGAGATCACATTGTGATAAGATACAACAAAGGGGGTGATATCATACTCTACTTCAATCCCTTGCAACAGGAGGGAGTTATGCAAAAGAAACTTTTCTAACCTTACAGCAATGTGCCCTGGCCCCAATATCTTCTTTGACCAGGTAAAGGAGCCTCTCAATGGTTTGATGTCTAATAAATCCAAATATAAAATTAAATTATCCACCAATTCCCATAAGGGATCCATGACCACTGATACCCCTCTCTTTTTTGAAGGATGTAAGGTGATGTTTAGATCTTCTACAATGGTAATGTTTTCCAAGCCTTGGGATATTTTGAATTCTGGGAAGGATTCCCATCATTCGTTTTTTTAATAAATCAAAGAAGGAACATAATGATTAAAAATGCTCACTTGCTTTTGAGAGTGAACATGGACCAAAGAGGATAAATTCTAGTGTTGGGAGGAGTGAGAGCAAAGAAGGATAAGCTTGGTAGTATTACAAAAAGTACCGACACCTCTTGATACCCCATGCGAGCTTCAAGCAATTACCACACTTTGTTTCCACAATTTCCATCTCACACTTAAGAATGTCTTAGCTTCTAGCTTAGCTTTCCTAGAGGAGAAGAATATATGGATTACCGTATTTAATGAGGTCCTTTATCACCATTTCTTTTGGTTCATTGCACATTCCTCTCACATTGCAGGAAGTCGGCTTCATTATTTCTTTTGGTTATTGATATTGGGGTTTGTTCTTCCCTGAATTTCTATTATTTTTCGCCATTACCTTTTTTATTGATGGTTGAGACCTTGGGGTTTTCTCTCGTTGAGATTTTTTTTCCCTTTTTTTCTTTTTTTCTCTCCTTCTACCTTTCCTCCTAGGGATTTGTTCCACAACCTCTCCTACCTCTTCTAAAGAATCCTCTTTATTATTCTAGGATTTCTCATTTTCAAAGGGAGGGTATTCCAAAGATTACTGATTATCTAATAGGATATGGCATCTTTTAGAATCTGAAGATATCCTAAAGAGAGGGGTTCAACAAAGTGCAAATTCTAGTAGGGAGGGTTCAGGTCTGAAGTCATCTCCATGGGTAATACATCCTCATACGCCTGACTCGAAATATGAAATTGATTCCCTTTGAGGGGATATTAATATCGATTAAAGGAGGCCCCTATTCATCTGGACTCCCCATCCCTAATTGAGGCTTATTACTCCCATTTTATTTCCACACTACTTGTAATTTCTCTTGAGAGGTTGTTTCTTCAATGGGATTCTGATTTAACTTGCAAATCCTTAGCAAAATTCCCATAATTATGGAATATATGACACTTTAAGGGAATTTTCTCATAATCCATATGTTGAATATTGGTCCAATCATCCACCAAAATATCCATAGCCTTAGGGGGGGGCACTTCAAGATTTACCTTAATACAAATCTGAGCATAGGAATACTAATCCTTCAAGTTTTCCCTATCAATAAACTTCCTCAAGGTATTACCAATTGCTTTCAAAGAGTCGGAACTCCAACTGTGGATAAGCAAATGAGGGAAATAGACCTAAACAAGTACAACTCTGGGGATTTCTAGATTTAGGTTTAATTTGAGGCTCCACTTATTCAGATAAAGTCCACGGGTCCCATGAAGTAGGGGTCGCTTCTAAGAATTATATCCCTATCTTCCTTGGTGATGAATTTGAACACAAAATACCCCTTTTCAACGAAGTATGAGGTGACTCTAATATCAACGGCCTCCAATTCCTTTGAATCCATGCCTCCATATATTTGGGGGAAGGCCATAATCCAGTGAACTTCCCAACAAGACCCTTATCATCTAGTGAGAGAGAAATCCTTCGAGGTTGTTGAAAGGGGAGGGAAATAGTCTATATGGAATCCAATTTTTCGATGAAGCGAGAAGGGGAAGACAATACTAGATTTTTCCCCTGAGCAGCAACAAGCCACTGAAAAGAAACAACCTCCGACGGAGGGGAGGTTGAACCTATCGCATCCATTGCAACCATATTTCAACACCTCATTCATAAAACTTGAAATCTATCTAAAACACGAGCATCGTGAACCAACACAAAACCCTAGCCATAGAGTTTTTGTCATTGAACCCTAACCCCAACTCAAGCCACTATTACTTGTTCATATTTGTAATTGTTTCATGTCACCCTTTCATATAATTTCTAAAGTAAAAATGTAAAAGGTATGGATATTCTCTATTTTTAAAATCCAAATTATTAAAGGGTACCACACTTACTATTAAAGGGTGCATTTATTTATATTCAAGTAAAGTCTTTGACCCTAGGAAATGAAAGGCATTTTAAGAAAGGTGGAGGGCAGATGAAAAGATTCTATAAGAGGAAATAATTTGAGGGTTACTCAAAGAAATTATTTAGTTTCTCAAAATAAAAAGGTTAAATAGGAGGAGATTGAATTAAAGGGGGATTTTGTTCTAGGAGGCTTTTGGCTCTCTAACTTTTCATCTACTTCTACTGGAATTTTAATGAGGAGAAGCCATATTTAGCAAAGCAATTTTCTAGGGAGTTTTGATTCCTATGTGTATATGTTGTGAAATACTTTGTTGCACCTTCTGAACATTGATATTGTGTAAGAATGTATCTCACACTATAAAATTTTCTTATGAGTTGTAGCATTCTCATTTCTATTTTCTGGAAGTGCTTGTCTAAATATGTGAGAGTAGAACTACAAATTGTTTTTTTAATGTTGGTATATTTTTGTTTTGAGGCCACTTACTCATATTCTAGTCTTATTTTAAACAAACTAATTTATGAAATTATGACAGGATCATGTTTGGTTCTGTGCGTACTACATAGTATCTATTAATCATGTACAAACACTTGCATTTGTTGGAGGTTTTGCAGTCATATGGAAAACATATCAGAGTGTGATATGGTTGTCATTGATGGAAACATAGTTCCAAGCATATGATCCAGATGAGTAGAGGACTCAGAAGAATACATGGCTTGTGCAGAGATCTGACGGACTGGAGTAAACCCGCACAAGATATCAACGGACAAAAGGAATTTCGCAGGTTGAAACAATAAGGATGATAAAAAAAGTGTTGAGTTGTGAAATCAGAAACTAATCTCCAAGAAAGAGATCATGATCAATGGACGAGGTTGATCATGGAAGTACATCAACGACTGACAACAATTTTGCTAAGAGAACTAGCACAGATTAATAAATTTCCAATGTGCGCAAAATTTTAGGAAGTTCGCCTTATGGTATTTGAAGTCCATCGTCGATCTAGATCTGACAGTCCTCAACGATTTCATAGAGTCAACTAGTAGGTGATTTAATGATTAAAATGGGAGAAAAAATTTAATTTAATATGCTCTATAACATTTGGAATCCACCGTAGATCTGCATGGACCCATATCTAAGGGTTATCAATCATTTTGATTGATGAAATAGGAGGTGAGTTAACACAGAGGATGGACACAAAATTATTGTGAGAACCAAAGGTTGAAAGAAATCTGTTGAACAGATATGACGGTCAAGAGTGAACCCACACAAGAAATCGACGATGCAGAAGGAGTTATGCAGATGGAAGGAAGAAAGGGAAAATCATGGAAGTTGTTTAACAAAATACTGAAACCCAGGATCCGCATCCTGCATCGGATCTAAGATCGATGGTCAGGAAAGGGTGCACAAGAAATCGACGACGTGGAAGGAGTTTTGCAGGCGAAAGGCGTAAAGCGAAAAGCATGGAAGTTGTTTAAAAAAATATTGAGAACCCAGGATCCGCATCTTGCACCGGATCTAAGATCAACGATGGAGAAAGGGTGCACAAGAAATCAACGGTGTGGAAGGATTTTTTCAAGTGAAAGAGGGAAAGCAAAAAAGTATGGAAGTTGTTTAACAAAATATTGAAAACCTGGGATCCACATCCCACACCGGATCTAAGATCGACGATAGGAAAATGTTGTACAAGAAATCGATGACGTGGATTGAATTTGCAGAAAAGGATGTGCAGAAGTAGGTGTTTGATTTCAGATCAACGGTCAGTAGAGAGACCATATGAAATCGACAATGTGAAATAAGTCATGCAGAAAAGGATGTGTGGAAGGCGGAAAGTGGAAATTGTAGAATGATATATGGAAAATCATATATCCAATATCCTATTTTCTTCTCAGATCAACAGTCATAGAGAGCTCTAAGAAGATCAATGGTGTATATTGATTGGTGCGGAACCAGAACTACGAAACTAGGAGTGTGGAAACTCTAATTTGTTGAAGAAAGAAAATTGTGGAAGAGTCGAGTTGCAGAAAATAACAATTGCGCAAGAAGCTAAATGATGAAGATATGTTGTAGAAACTCATGACTACTCAGCGATTGGAATTCTTGTCTGTCATAAGGAATCAAATGGTTTGATCATTTATGGAAATGGACTTTTAGGAATACGAACTGGTAAAGGGTTTAAGGACATATATGTATAAAAGGATGTGCATGATGAATTGACTGTTTCACTCTCTACAGATAGAGAGATGGTGCATGGATTGTCGTCAAAGTGGGGATTATGGAATGACAGAGGACTCTGAGTTCTTTCAAGAATATCCCAAATAGATACAATGAGGGGAACTCAAGTGCATAAGCAAATCCATAAGTAGTTCAGCATAGACTTGGTATGCATTGTTATATCTTTTTTTCTACATATTGTACTGAACATGTTTAAATTTGAGAAATAGAGGTGGTAGGGTGGTGCTAGGAAAACATGTTGTCTTCTCTATACAAGTTGGAGCCTGTACAAGTGGAATTTGGTGCTTCCAACAAGTAGTAGTTGGAGAATGTTATCTTAGTGGGTGCTAAAAAAAACCTGAGAGTTGGTGCTCTCCACAAGAAGGAATTTTTAAACAGGGGTTGCAACCTCATTTGAGTAGGTGCTCAAATAAAGATGAATATTTTTCTGTCTCTATCATGTGTATGTGATTGATGATTATCATTCCTTCTTTTATACTTGTTGCATTATCATAACTGTAAATATGTAATCAATAACAATACTTTAAAAATTGGAAATGGTTTAAGCTTTAGAAACATTGATTCACCCCCCCCCCCTCGCAGTGTGCCATTGTGTCTAACAATTGGTATCAGAGCCAAGCCTTCATCACAAGCCTAACTAACTTGAAGGAGATCCTTAGACACATGGATTATTGAGAAAATGGAGCACCTCTCTTTGATGAGAACGTGTATGAAATATGGAGTGGTACTTGCAATCCGCTAGGTATGATTTATGGAGTTCAATTGTAAATGGTTATGTCCCTCCAAAGAAAGTGAAATTGACAACTTAGAAAGAAGCTAGAAGTTACAAGAGAGATGGTGCATGGACCGTCGTCAAAGTGGGGATTACAGAATGATAGAGGACTCTGAGTTCTTTCAAGAATATCCCAAATAGATACAATGAGGGGAACTAAGGTGCATAAGCAAATCCATAAGTAGATCATAATAGAGTTGGTATGCATTGTTATATCTGTTTTTCTACATATTGTACTGAACATGTTTAAATTTGAGAAATAGAGGTGGTAGGGTGGTGCTAGGAAAACATGTTGTCTTCTCTGTACAAGTTGGAGCCTGTACAAGTGGAAGTTGGTGCTTCCAACAAGTAGTAGTTGGAGAATTTTATCTTAGTGGGTGCTAAAAAAACCTGAGATTTGGTGCTCTCCACAAGAAGGAATTTTTAAATAGGGGTTGCAGCCTCATTTGAGTAGGTGCTCAAATAAAGATGAATATTTTTGTGTCTCTATCATGTGTATGTGATTGATGATTATTATTCATTATTTTATACTTGTTGCATTATCATAACTATAAATATGTAATCAGTAATAATAATTTAAAAATTGGAAATGGTTTAAGCTTTCGAAACATTGATTCACCCCCCCCCCGCCCCCTCTCAGTGTGCCATTGTGTCTAACAATTGGTATCAGAGCCAGGCCTTCATCACAAGCCTAACTAACTTGAAGGAGATCCTTAGACACATGGATTATTGAGAAAATGGAGCACCTCTCTTTGATGAGAACATATATGGAGTGTAAAGATGAAGTGGTACTTGCAATCAGCTGGGTATGATTTATGGAGTTCAATTGTAAATGGTTATGTCCCTCCAAAGAAAGTGAAATCGACAACTTAGAAAGAGGCTAGAAGTTACAAGAGAGCTGGTGCATGGATCGTCATCAAAGTGGGGATTACAGAATGACAGAGGACTCTGAGTTCTTTCAAGAATATCCAAAATAGATACAATGAGGGGAACTAAGCCTGCATAATCAAATCCATAAGTAGTTCAGCATAGACTTGGTATGCATTGTTATATCTATTTTTCTACATATTGTACTAAACATGTTTAAATTTGAGAAATAGAGGTGGTAGGGTGGTGCTAGGAAAACATGTTGACTTCTATGTACAAGTTGGAGCCTATAAAAGTGGAATTTGGCGCTTCCAACAAGTAGTAGTTGGAGAATGTTTTCTTAGTGGGTGCTAAGGAAAACATGAGAGTTGGTGCTCTCCACAAGAAGGAATTTTTAAACAGGGGTTGCAGCCTCATTTGAGTAGGTGCTCAAATAAAGATGAATATTTTTGTGTCTCTATCATGTGTATGTGATTGATGATTATCATTCCTTATTTTATACTTGTTGCATTATCATAACTATAAATATGTAATCAGTAACAATACTTTAAAAATTGGAAATGGTTTAAGCTTTAGAAACATTGATTCAACCCCCCCCCCCCTCTCAGTGTGCCATTGTGTCTAACAATTGGTATCAGAGCTAGGCCTTCATCACGAGCCTAACTAGCTTGAAGGATATCCTTAGACACATGGATTATTGAGAAAATGGAGCACCTCTCTTTGATGAGAACGTATATGCAATATGGAGTGTAAAGATGAAGTGGTACTTCAGCTAGGTATGATTTATGGATTTCAATTGTAAATGGTTATGTCCCTCCAAAGAAAGTGAAATCGACAACTTAGAAAGAAGCTAGAGGTTAAAACTCAAAATCCAAGCAAATTATACTAGACGGATTACATGATCATCTCAAAGGACAATGTGTCTCAGCTAAAGAGCTTTGGGACAAATTAAAGGATCTATATTCAGCCAAAGGATGAGAAAATGAATCCAGTACGATCTTGATGAACTCAATCAACCATGAAGGTAAAGGATCTCCTAAACACTCTGTCTGTAATAACTCAAAATGTGACGATTTCTCTCATACGATTGAAGAAGTTGATGAAGGTATTGTGAATTGTGAGGTGGAACTTGTAGTTGGACTAGAAGAGATTGGTGACGTAAGAAAGATGAAGAAAAATGTCAAGAAAGAAAAGCAACACAGCTACTTCAAGAATCCATGTCAAGACAATTAAATGACAAAGAAAAGGTATGTAATACTCAAAAAGCTGAAATGATTCCTTAAAAGAAGAAATAGCAATATTAAGCATGTGTCAAACTCTAGTAGCTAAATATGAAGGAAGTCTTGAACAAAATAAGAAATAACTCTCAGAACTCAGAGTAGAAAACTATTCTCTAAAGAATCAACTACAAAACTCTTAAGAGGAATGTCAAGACTTGATAAGACAAATTGAAAACGACCTTGAAGAAGATCTAAAAGGGAAACTCAATCTGAAAGGTGAAATATGCCAAAGACGGGAACAGGAAATTCTTTCTTTAAAAATTTTGGTCAAGGAAAATGATGAATTAATAACTAAGTCAAAGTTTGGAAAAGGTTCTATGATCTTGGATCACATTCTCAGCCATCATAGATCTCCATGTGACAATACTAGGATAGGATTTGAAAAGTCACAGAATAATTTTGAAGAAGGAGAAATTCCCCAGCCATCTCAAGAAAAAATTGAAGAGAAATCTAGAAGTCATAAAGACAGTAGAGAAAAGTATCATGATCGACAAGGATCAAGAAGGACACAATCAACAAAAAAATTTATGTTACAGAAGGGACCATTTAATTCTAGGTATGAAAATAATTTTAATGTTTATTGTTATGCATGTAGTGTTTTTGGTCACAGGACTATGGAGTGCACATTCCATGGAAGAAGAAGTGTTGGAAGTCGAAGTAACACAATTATATGCTGGACATGTGACCAAATTGGACATTTTGTTGCTAACTGTCACACATTAATATGCTTCACCTGTGGTGGCTTTGGTCATAAAGCCCAAGTATGTGCAACTCCAAGAAGAAAATCCATGAGGAGTCTTTCATATCCATCAACAAGGAAAGTAGATGAATCTTGGAAGAAGAAGAATGCAAAATGATTTGAATACCAAAGGACAAATTATCACAACCAAAGAGATTCTCAGATATGGACGAAAGATGGCTGCCATATGTCAAGTCATGTTTGAGGTCCTTCAAAGACCTTGATACATCCTAAGCCCATGAAATTGGGGGATGGACTCAAGGAAATTGGATGTCTACTCCAAGTAAAATAACAAGTCCTAGGATCGGATTGCAAACATTGACAGAAGGAAGGAAGGCAAGCAAGGATGAAGTTTGGTAAATCAAGAAGTATATATGATGGAACAACTCGAAGGCATATATTCTAATATTCAGAGGCTCAATCTCAAGAATTGAACCATGAAGTGGTGTATACTATAAGTTAAAAAAATAGTAAGTTTGAGAGCAGAAGTGAATCTCTGTAGCAGCAAGAATGAAAATTAGGAGAAGAAGGATGAAGTCTGAAAATTTTTGTATGCAGTTTGTGAAGGATTTTGATATAAATAAAAGCTAATCTCAAATATGAACAGTATGATGACTAGAGAAGAAGGATTAGGAACAAGACAGAACTGTTGTTAATAAAAATTGTAGGGTCACTAAGCCCGAATAAGTGTAGAATTCATTTCCACAGCAAAAAAGGAAGCAACAAGCTTCTATGAAGACATTGCACAGAGGTTCAAATCATTGAGCCAAGATTCAGATTAGATGATGAATTTAATAGAAGCAAATGAGACAAAGGCACCCATATTAAGAATGATGATTGATAGGGGAGCAAGACTAATTTCATGTGATCTCATGGACTCTCTCTAGTTGAAGCAAATAAAGTGAAGGGGTGATTTTGATGCATGCATACATGTTATGAATTTACTAGATGATTGATTCATTTCTTAAGAGTAGTTGGCAATACCGTCATGATAAAATTTGTTGAAACTCTACAAGGAAACCAAAGTATATAGCAGACCTGAGTGTAAATACAAATTGAAGATGACAATCACATGATTGAGGAAATAAACTGAAGAATTAGATGAAAAGGATGAGACCTCCAAAACTATTGGGAGAAAGCCTGATTTTTGCATTCAATCACAGTGAAGTGAAGACATATGATTTTACTTGTTTCACTCAAAAGTTTAGAAATCAAGTATTTTGACAAGACTCTTGAAGGTCAAACCTTATGAAGGATTTTGAAGACATATCCGCTTGTTGAAAATATGAAGAAAGCAAATCTTAGATGTACATATGATTGAGGATTTTTGGCTGTGGTGACTTCTGTTTTTCTGGAGCAGCAAATTTATGATGACCATGGGCAGGCAGATGACCTGGCTATGATAGATTGAAGACAAGTTTGTGGATAGATTGAAAACACGTCTAGTGAAGCAAAATTGATGACAACACATTAGTGACAAAGGCTGAAGTGATGACATGGATTACATGATCAATGACAAAACAAGCAAAACGTTGAAGACATGGCAATGGAAGACAAAGAATAAGGACGTGGCATTGGACGACATGAATAATATGGAAAGAAAAATAATGCTTGGGAGTTGGTTCCTAGACCTGTAGATAAAAATGTAATAATATTTAAGTGGGTATTTAAAAACAAAATGAATGGACAAGGACAATTTGAGAGGAATAAAGCTCAATTGGTCTGTAAGGGGTATGTCCAAGTTGAGGGACAAGATTTTGATGAAACGTTTGCGCCAGTAGGAATACTGGAAGCTATCATAAAGTTTCTTTCCTATGGCACTCATAAGAACTTCAAAGTGTATCAGATGGATGTTAAGTCATATTTTCTCGATGGAGATCTAGAAGAAGAAGTCTATATAGGCAACCTGAAGGATTCCAACTGATAGAAAATCCTGACAATGTCTGCAAAATGAAGAAGGCTCTATATGGATTGAAACAAGCACCAAGATCCTAGTATTATAGACTGGATAAATATCTACAAGGCAAAGGTTTCAAGAAAGTTACTGTTGATAGTAACTTGTATATCAAACCTAAAGGTGATCATCTATTAGTCGTTTTGGTGTATGTGGATGACATTATTTTTAGCTACACTGATTATTCTTTTGTTCAGTGGTTTGCTAGTGCTATGCAATCTGAGTTTGAGATGTCAATGATAGGAGAACTGTCATTCTTTCTTGGTATTCATGTTATCCAGAGTCCTGAAGGCTTATTTCTCTCCCAAGAGAAGTATTTGAAGGAGATGTTGAAGAAATTTCAGATGGAAGATTCATCACCTATCAGTACACCTATGGTTGTTGGTTGTAAACTTAGCAAGGATGATCCTTCACCTGATGTTGATCAGAGAACATATCAATCAATGATAGGAAGAATCTTATACATTACAGCATCTCGTCCTTATATAATGCAAGCTATTGGAATGGTAGGAATATTTCAGTCTGCTCCTAAGAAAAGTCATTTGGTGGCTATGAAGAGGATATTTAAATATTTGAAGGGCGCAATGACTTATGGTCTTTGGTATCCCAGAACTTAGAATATTGAATTAACTGCATATTTAGATGTTGATTGGAAAAAATATTTGGATGAAATAAAGAGCACTAGTGAAGGTGCATTCTTCTTAAGTGATTCTTTAGTTGCATGGATGAGTACGAAGCAAGGCTCAATATCTTTATCCACTACATAAGCTGAATAAATTGTTGCTTCCACCTGCTATACACAAATACTATGGATGATTCAGACACTAGAAGACCTGGACGTAAAATATGTTGATCTCATTCCTCTACATTGTGATAATACCAACGCCATTAGTATGTCCAAAAATCTATTCCTTCACTCCAAGACTAAGCACATACCTATTAAGTATCACTTCTTAAGAGAGCAAGTTACAAACAAAGTGGTTCAATTGAATTTTATTCCTTCTACAGAACAGACTGTTGATATATTCACTAAACCCTTACCAAAGAGACACTTTGAGTACCTACGCTAGAAGCTACGTATCATATCATATTCCAGATAACTTTTTCACTTTGATAGGGGGAGCTATGCTATAAAGTATTCTTTGAAATTGATGTAAAAGGGAGAGAAGTTGTTTGTTGCAAATGATAAACAGATTTATGATTACAAGTACAACATGCATCCAGAATTTTGAAGGTTTCCCTCAATGCCAAAGGGGGAGATTGTTGGAGGTTTTGCGGTAATATGGAAAAAAGATCAGAGTGTTATATGGTTGTCATTGATGGAAACATAGTTCCAAGAATATGATCCAGATGAGTAGAGGACTCAGAAGAATGCATGGCTTGCGCAGAAATCTGACGGACATGAGTAAACCCGCACAAGAGATAAAAGGACAGAAGGAATTTTTTTGGTTGAAAGAGCAAGGAGGATAAAAAGGCATTGAGTTGTGAAATCATAAACTAATTTCCAAGAAAGAGATCATGATCAATGGACAAGGTTGATCGTGAAAGCAGATCAATGGCTGACAATGATTTCGCTGGGAGAACAAGCATGGATTATTAAATTTCTGATGTGCATGAAATTTTTATGAAGTCCACCTTATGGTATTTGAAGTCCATCGTCGATCTAGATCTGATAGTCATCAACATTTTTGTAGAGTCAACTAGTAGGTGAGTTAACGATCAGATTGGGAGTGAAATTTTAATGTAATATGCTCTATAACATTTGGAGTCCACCGTAGATCTGCGTGGACCCAGATCCAAGGGTTATCAATCATTTCGCTCATTGAAATAGGAGGTGAGTTAACACAGAGGATGGATGTGAAATTATTGTGAGAAACAAAGGTTGAAATAAAATCTGTTGAACAGATCCAACGGTCAGGAGTGAACACACAAGAAATCGACGGTGCGAAAGGAGCTATGTAGGTGGGAGGAAAGTGAAAAGCATGGAATTTGTTTAACAAAATATTGAAAACCTAGGATTCGGATCCCGCACCGGATCTAAGATCGACAGTCGGGAAAGGGTGCACAAGAAATCGACTATGTGAAAGGAGTTCTGCAGGCAGTAGGTGGAAAGCGAAAAGCATGGAAGTTGTTTAACAAAATATTGAAAACCTGAGATCCGCATCCCGCACCAGATCTAAGATCGATGGTTGGGAAAGGGTGCACAATAAATCAACAGCACAGAAGGATTTTTGCAAGAGGAAGATGGAAAGCGAAAAACTATGGAAGTTGTTTAAAAAAATGTTGGAAACCCGAGATCCGCATCCCTCACCGAATCTAAGATCGACGATCAGGAAATGTTGTATAAGAAATCGACAACGCGAATTGAATTTTTCAGAAAAGGATGTGTGGAAGAAGGTGTTTGATTTCATATCAACGGTCAATACACAGGCCACACAAAATCGATGATGCAAAAGATGTCATGCGAAAAAGGATGTGCAAAAGGCGGAAAGAAGAAATCATAGAATGATATCTGGAAAATCACATATCCAATATCCGATTTTATTCTCATATCAACGGTCACAAAGATCTCAAAGAAGATCAATGGTGCAGATTCATTGGTGCGGAACCAGTACTGTCGAACCAGAACTACGGAACTAGGAGTGCAGAAACTCTGATTTGTTGAAGAAAGAAAATTGCGAAAGAGTCGAGTTGCAGAAAATGATAATTGCAAAAGAAGCCAAATGGCGAAGATATGTTGCAGAAACTCATGACTACTCAGCGATTGGACTTCTTGTCTGTCATAATACATCAAACAGTTTGATCAATTATGGAAATGGACCATCAGGAATACAAATAGGTAAAGGGTTTAAGGATGGATATGTATAAAAGGATGTGCATGATGAATGGATTGTTGCACTCTTCGTAGATAGAGAGTTGGTGCATGGATCGTCGTCAAAGTGGGGATTGCAGAATGATAGAGGACTCTGGGCTCTTTCAAGAATATCCAAAACAAATACAATGAGGGGAACCAAGGTGCATGAGAAAATCTAGAAATATATCATAACAGAGTTGGTATGCATTGTTATATATTTTTTTCTACATATTGTCCTGAACATGTTTAAATTTGAGAAACAAGGGTGGTAGGGTGGTGCTAGGAAAAACATGTTTTCTTCCCTATACAAGTTGGAGCCTATACAAGTGGAAGTTGGTGCTTCCAACCAATGGTAGCTGGAGAACGTTATCTTAGTGGGTGCTAAGGAAAACATGAGGGTTGGTGCTCTCCACAAGAAGGGATTTGTAAACAGAGGTTGCAGCCTCATTTGAGTAGGTGCTCAAATAAAGAGGAATATTTGTCTGTCTCTATCATGTGTGTGTGATTGATGATCATCATTCCTTCTGTTATACTTGCTGCATTATTATAACTATAAATATGTAATAATTAATAATACTTTAAATATTGGAAATGGTTTAAGCTTTAGAAACACTGATTCACCCCCCCCCATTTAGTGTGCCATTGTGTCTAACAACATTTAGAGGTATGCATCTTAAATTAGTTGATTTTCATTTTAATTAGTTTAGAGTACCTATAATTGTGGACTGGGCGTAACTAGTAAAACCCCAATTCTTTAATTGTTTTTAGTCCAAAATATGAAGGGTTTCCTACCAAAAATGGTGTGAGGTGCAATTGGGACCTTTCGTCGGTGGTAACCCCTATTGTTGGTTAGGGCGATTTATGCTCGTCAACATCATGACATAACCTCTAGACCAAACCCCGAGCCACATAATTCCTCAATCAGATGATGAGGATTTTGGACTTTAATTAGCTCCTAATAGAGGTTGTATTATTTAGATTTCACTATTAGTTTCTCTCTTTATTATGAATAAAAAAATCTAATACCCCTTGATCTTCGGTGACAACTTTGAGGATCGATATGGTAACCTCCCCACCTTCCATAACTGCTCCAACCTCGTAAACTCTATTCATATTTTACCATAAAAGCATGAGAGAGGCTAGAGGAAAGAGGGAGACCATTAGAGATAAGGTTATGCTGGAGGATTTCCATTGGAGAAGAGAAGCAAGGAGACCCAAAACTAGGTTTCAAGATGTGCATATCAGGCTGAGGTGATTGTATTTGTTTCAAGCTTTCTATTAATAAAGACATTATTTCCTTACCAATTGACGATGTATACTCTTTTGTTATTGATTATTTATGTTGTATTAAAAACATCGTTGTCTTTCCAAGTTGGTTGTTTTCAAGGCTTTTGAGTTGTTTGAGGTTTGTTCTTATAAGATTTTAGTCCAAAGTATGATTTGTTTAAATCCTTCACATCTAACTTACATTTTGTTCATAATCCATTATTCTTATTCCATTTTGAAGAAAATAAAAACAAATGCAAGTTGTATGCATTCTAGTCTAGTTGCATTAGTTAGGTGCATTCGCATGTTTTTGAATTTTCAAAAGGTAAAAAGAAAAATATTTATTTCCAAAGTCACATAGTTAGTTTCATTCATTTCGAAAAAGGAAGATCAAGTGAAAACATTGCTTTTGAAGCTTATTACATCATATATCTTTCACTTTCTTATTGAGTATGAATATTCCACTAGTTTCACAGCCACTTCCACCTAAGTAATTAACAACCTTTAAAAAGAACGCTCATAATTAAAATACATCAGTAAGTTTTATTTTTAGAGGCAACACATACTAGTCTAGGCTAGTGTTTTGGGTTAGGATTCATCCTCAAACTACACACAACTATTAAACTCAAACCTAGTGGTTATTCTTTTAGGAAATCCAACCTTACAAAGAGGTGAATTGGAAAGCTCCTCTCACATAGGAGTTAAGCACTAGGTTGTGCGAGATTAGGTTGCAGAGATACCCCTCCAATACTCAGTTGAGCATACACAAGAGTTGTTATGCGTTCGAGGATTCATTCAGTATCACCCTTGGCCCTGTGTGGTGTTAGTGTTGTTTGAGCTTCAGGATTACATACCCTAACCATGAACATCATCTTGACTGACTACTGTTTTGTCAGACCCTCTTTATGAGTTTGGTAGCCATAGTATCTATACCTTTAGGAATCTTACACAGGTGACAGTGGAAGGATATCTCCATTGTACCTAGGATAGAGGTGGGAGGAAACCCCGTGCAGCTCTTTTGAAAAGTGGTTGGTGATTCAAATGCTTTCCCCAAAGTGACTGCATTATGGACCCTAAATAACTGCCCTTCACCCTTCACTAGTTTTGGGCCCTCATCATCCCATACTTTCCTTTGGAGGGTATCTTTATCTATTTGTGTTGGATACTTAGGCATTTTTTAGTGGTGTGTTGTTTGGACTACTTGTATTTTAGATTGGCCTTATGTTTTTTTATTGAATTCCTTAATTGTGGAGGATGAATCCCTCCATAAGTCAAGAAGGTTTCAAAAACTTCCTCTTGTTACAGTGGATACCCCACCACCACCTCGAAGGCAATGTGTTAACACGAGAATTTTTTCGAACCAACAAGCATAACTGAAAGTCCCAGATAACCTAAATTGACTAGACATACTACACCTACCCCTTAGGTAGAGGTAAAAAATATACAATCTGAAGAGTTTGCAAGAAACTTTAACCTGCCTTTAACCAACTTAGAGGATTTAGTTCTAGACTCTAGTGAAAATACTTCCATTGAGTCAACCCAGGATTGGTTTTACTTTAGGTTTTGTCAAGGAAAACATGAGAGAAGGATCCTGATATATCTACACTCCTACAGCAGCTATGTTATCATGAGGATTTCCTCCTCCTCATGTAAGTGTACCAGTTTCCAACACTCACTCTGCACCAGTAACGTCGTTGAATTTCACTTCAACAATATCTATTTAATTGAGTACTTGACCGATCAGTCCTCCTATATCTGTGAATACCACAACAAGATATTCTAATGTGTTTACTGGAATACCTAGTGTACCTTTTACGTCCTCTCCTCTGTTCCAAAATTTTCAAAACAATCATAGAAATATTTTCCCTTTCGTTCAGGGTTATCCTTGGTATGGAGGACATGTGCCTGCTTCCTCACCAATTGTAGGTTCTTTGCCTGCTTACTCAAGTGTATCTTCTAGAAACCAAAATCTCTTTATAGGTTTCATCTTTCAAAATGTTGGACAAAGTTCGATTGTACCATTTTGGAGCTCTTATTTCTCATTGTTTGGTGAAAATAATACTACTCATGTGTCTACAACTCCTACTTCAGTTGGACATAGTCAACCTCAGTATAGTGCACCCTAAGGAAGAAATCCTTTGTATTTTGGGTGGAATCTATTTCAAACTATTGTCACTTCAAAACCGGTGGCTAGGGGAAACCCCAACTAACCTCATCAAAATTTTGGTTTAAGAACTTATTCCCACCAAACTTCTTAAACTCAAATTCTGTCTAGATCCTATCTTCATTTTCGAAAAACCTTAAACTTTTCATATCTCTCAAAATTAATGAACGATCCCGTGCTTCATGATGTGATTTGGCCATCGGTCTTAATCACGTTACCTTCCAACATTCCAAAGTTTGAAGGAAAAACTAGTGAATATCCATGCGACCATGTCACTACCTTTCATCTCTAGTGTTCCTCTAATTCATTGAATGATGATTCTATTTGGATAAGATTGCTCCAAATAACCCTAACTATAGTGGTCGTAAAATGGTATTTTGAACTCCCATCTACCACTTATGATAGTTTCCATGATTTAGCGAAAGTCTTCCTTAACTACTTCCATATCCATGTCTAGTATGATGTCGTCACACATATTTTGTCTACTTTCAAACAAAGGAAATCCACGTGCATCTCTGTCTATAATTAAGAGTGGTGAAGGCGGAAGAGGTTGATCAAGTCTAACCTTCCTCCTGAATTCTTGCTAGAATGGTTTTTGAAATCACTACTACCTTATATTTCAAAATATGTCTCTAATTTAAGATTAACCATAGAGGAAGAAGCCATATTAAGATCCCATCAACTTGAATTGATTTAGGCTCATATTGGGATTCTTTACGGGATCACACCGGACGCACCTAGATCAAATATTGACTTTGTGAAACTGAAACCTGGACCTCATGCTGACAACATTGTGGCTTAAGTCAAAACACCTACTGTAGAATATTTATCTAAACAAATACATGAGTTATCTGTGAAGTAGTTTGCAGTAGAAGTAGCTAATTATGCCACACCCTCCCCTCAAATCATGAATGTATATACCACATAACCTAATACGAAGGGTACTCAGCAACCCAATGGTAATATGAATAAGGGGAATAAGGGAGAGAGTAATAAAAACAAACCTAAGCCCATAAACAATGCTGAGGGGGGTAAAAAAGACAAGAAATAGGTGAAGTTCCCGTACAAACTTTTCCAGGAATATCACCTAACTTATCAATTCCCCCTCATGGAACAAGCTCAAAAGTTATTAAAACAACAACATGTTGTCCTCAAATATCTGTTCCCAAAAGTACAAAACACAACTCAAACGACTCTAATACCTCCGGGGGCACTCAAAATGCTTCCTCATCTGATCAATCTTACATTAACATGGTTTGATCCCATATCTTATTGAAAATAAGAGCTAAGAAATATGAGTCTGAGTCATCACAAAAATATAAACAGACTGTCAAAATGTTAGCCCCTCTTTCTATCGAGAAATTGGTTGATCCTATGCCTAAGATAATCAAAGGTTTCTTCAAGAGGGAATCACACAGCCCAAATGCACGGACTACTCCCAACTATTCAGTTGTGAAATTTTATCTCAAACTCCATGTGCCATGTCTGCTTTAGAAGTGATACAGAGTTTTCCTTCATAGTGTAATGCACTTTCGGTTTCTATTGGTAGTCTAGATTCTACACGTTTAATTGCTAACTTTGACCTATCTGATGCCAAACCACGCTTTCCTTATCACATCACTCTCCATGTCTAAGAAGTACATGGGACTAAAACCATTGGATGAATGGTCATATATGAAGGAACATCTACTTGTGTGATGGCTATATCACGTTGGAAAGCTCTAGGTTCTCCTAACTTGGTTCTGTCTATTACCTTACTTACCACTTTCGACGGAAGGTCATTTTGTGCTCACGCTATCTTGCCTTCTTTTGATATTGAATTGACAGGGAAAGTGGTTTCAATAGAAGTGGAAGTAGTAGACTCTTCTTTATAATCTAATTTTCTTTTGGGAAGAATTTGGACTTATGCCATGTGTGCGATCCCATCAACTGTTTTTGGGTTCTTATGTTTCCTCACAAAGGGAATACAGTTATGGTTGATCAACTATATTTTACCCAGAAAAGTCATATGGATTCATTGGAACCTAATATTCCATTGGTTGATCAAACCAACCTAGCAAGTGAGAGTTTAGGAGTAGGGATGTACGCTTCACTTATGGGCACTTTCGATTTTCCCTCTCATAAAAACAATTTTGGAACAACTAGTGTGGGGAACATCATTTTTACATCTAGGGAATTCTCTTCAGTTTCGAATAGGACTGACACATGGATTTTAAACACACAAGCTGATCCCGAAGTTCCCTTGACTGCAGTAGAGGTTTCCTATCAAGCTCTGTATGATGTTGTTGTAAATTCTGTCACGGCTACTTGTGTCTCTGAAGAGTCAAATGAAGGATAATTTCCCACATGGGCAGTGAACTCTAAATACTCTGATGACTGCTTATCTATAGTTTTACTGTCAGATGAAGGCATAATGGAATCCATGATAGGACCTAATAATGTTGCATATATATGCATCACAAATCTTTTTTTATTTTGGACCTTAGTAGAATAGAGAGTTCAGAGTTTCGCATGAGAATTTGTGAATATGTTGATCAAGATGTGAATCCTTTACCGTAAGAATTTTTGTTTGCTAAAGGAAATATGGAAATTTCTGAGACTAGACTGATCAATACCTCCACCAAACTTGGTGTCATGGAAAATGATCATATTGGAGCAAACTCTTCACCTGAAGAGATTGTCATTTCAAGGAATTTCGCGACGTGTTCTCCTAGTCATACAAGGAGATTCCAGGTATAAACCCATCCATTGTTGAACATGAAATAAATACATATCCTAACATTAAACTTGTTTGACAAAAACTATGTCCCATAAATCCTCTGAAGGTAGCAGCTATTAAATCTGGAGTCGAAAAGCTATTAAAAATTGGTTTCATATATCATATTCCATTTACAAATTAGATATCCAATCTCGTCCCGATCAATAAGAAACAAGGGAATATACATGTTTGTATTGATTTCAAAGATTTAAACAAAGCATGTCCTAAAGGTAATTACCATACACCTTTTGTTGATCACATAATCTACGCATGTGCATCTAGTGAAATATTTTCCTTTATGGATGGGTTTTCAAGGTATAATCATATCCAAATTAAACCTGAAGACCAACATAAGACTGCTTTTATTTTTCCTTGGGGTACCTTCGTGTATAAGAAAATTCTATATGGTTTAAAGAACGTGGGAGCTACCTTTCAACGAGCCATGAATTTGGCTTTCCATGATATTAAAGACATAGTAGAACCCTACCTAGATGATCTTCTGCCACATTCTCACAAGAGAAAGGATCACCCAGCTCATTTACGGTTAGTGTTTGAACAGTGTTGTCACATGCCCCAATTTTACAAAAGAAAACAATATTATATTATTTGATTTTATTGAGGACAATATGTTAAATTTTATGCTAAGTTGTAATTGATGACTCAACAGAGTCAAGGATATTTAATGTAATTCTAAATATTTTTATTATAAATAAATAAAGGGGGAGACAACATCTTAGGAGAGCTATCAAAAGAGTGTTTACTAGTCAAATTGGTGGAGGATACTGGGTGGAGAGAAAACAGACATGTGGTAGCATCCTCAAACCTCTTCCAACTGTTGCAGGTGGCAACCTCCCTACATTTGGGGTCATGATTGTAACACCCCAGTTTTGACCCCGTTGTAATAAATGTACATGATGTATATATTTTAAATGATCACAGTGTGGAGCTAAAGGCCAAGGCCCCACCATTGATCGGTTATGCTATGTTTTGGATTTAAACTTGTCACCGATGGTATATCAGGGCATGCAGCATATATTATGTTGGTCATCATGTAAATATGCATCTATAATTAATTAAATGAACCCGACCAGCTACGATCGTGGCAACTAAAATGAGAAAGGGGCATGATTTTCACAAGGATAAGGGTGGGGAAATTGTCAACCTTGGCCAATGAGAGAAAAACCCATGTGTCTTTTTCCTCTGTTTTATTCCAACCACTTTCATTAAGAAAGACTGCTGGTGGTTGAGGCAGTTAATTATTTTGGGGAGTGGGGTGGTAGGACTGTCAATCTTCACCCACACGCACACTCCACCATGGTTGACTTCACTATGGCTGGGAAAAACGACTGCCATCATTCACGGAGGGATTTTTCCACTCTCCCCACGACTGTGCAAAAACGCTCACGCACTTGTAATTCTCGTCCCCTCCATTGTTGTTCATTCTCACGCAGAGGGATTCTTTCCCGTTTTTCGTCTTCGCGCATAGGATTTTGCTGGATTTAACCACGCAGTAGTTTTCCTTTGTGGATTGGAGAATGGTGTGGCTCCATCCTTTACTCATGGGATGATTTGTGGGTTCTGCATTGTGGTTGTATATGCACTGGTTGGGATACTGTAAATTTGTCCCCAAGTGTGGTCTGCATAGGTTTTTCCTCAGCAGCCTCGACTATGAAAACGAACTGCTGTTTTCCCCGTGTATGTTGGTAATGTATGCTAATTACATTCCAGAACTGTTCTTTCCCCATGTCCACTGATACGTTTGGTACTGTATGATTCGCTTGGGATTCGTTTTCCCTGTTTAAGCTATGACAACTAAATTAATTGCTTGAGTGCAATGGTTGGTCTTTGGACTATGAGAGGAGCAAGGATGTTGGCTTAGATTTGCTTGATAAACCTGGTGGCTGGAAACCACACAGACAGAGCTAGAGGGCTGGCCTTCTTCTCCATCACCACTGAATAGCACTGGAAGGGAATCCAGGGCCTGAGGGAATGTGTAGCAGAGAAGGGACTGATTCCCTGTGTTGGGTGTGTTTGGGTGTCTTAGAGGTTAGGCTAGTTCTAGTGTAGGTGTTCTTGGCTCTGTAATGAGCTCACCAGCTTAGCAATTTGCCTTCTCCAGCTCCTTGGTGGCCTGATAAACCCAACTGTGTTGGCTTGGCTATGTTTGTATATTCTTGGCTATGTGTAAGCCTGTTGTTCCCTTATTCCTTGGAGAATCATGCCCAGCTCGGGGGTGGCAGCGCTGCTGAGAGATTAAGGAGCACGCTGGCCTATGGTTGGGTGGAACGTTGCAGCGACGTAGCTGGTTGCGGAATGAATTCATCACAAGATAAGTAATCTTGACCATTTCTACTTCTGCAACCATGATTCCTATTAATGATATGATGAACATGTTTAAAATGAATGATTGTGTGAATGCATGTTGATTCCACTGTGCAAGATGAATAATTATAGCTGTGTATGATAAACAATTGTGTTTTTGCATGTTATACTACAATGCATTTTCTTTCAGCATTCTGTTTTTGGAAATTTTATGCATGTACATGTTCATGGGGCTCTTAGCCCAGGTGTTTGAATCTTGTAGTCGTGTTCTCTTCATCGGTCGGACGCATGGGGACGTGAAAATGATTCCCTAAGAAAGTGGAATCAGAGTAGGTGGCTCAATTAATGACAACTGACCCAAAAGACCTAGGCAATCTTTATAAAAATCCCCATTGAAGAGAGCTAAGGCTGCTCATTCTAGAGAAGTGATCATTTAGGTGAATGTACTTCAGAGAAATTAAATGGAAGGGAATTGTGGAAATAGTTTGAGGGGATAACTGCTGAGTGATCTAGTGCAGCTTTTAAGCTGAAAGATCTTACTGCTGAGTGCATGGTGTTTTACTGAGTTATTGGACTAGTCTACTGTTTGCATGCTCCACCAGTTCTTAGCCAAGAAGACCAAGAACAGGCTCGGGGGTCCTGAGGAAGCATTGTTTAAGCACTCTCCAGGAGTTTGGTAGGGAGGAACGAACTCCTAACAATGTTGTCGTCTATCCTAATCAGGTTCTACATTATTTTGTTTTACTGTGTTAGATAGATAAATATGAATCTGACTGTTAAAGGAATGTTAAATATTCAGTTTGTAAAATGTTAGAAGTTAGTAATCTTTTTTAGATTATTGAAGAAATGAATCCGAAAAGTAATGTGTTAGAATGGAAAATAATTCTAGTCTGTGTTTTTCCACACTTGGAAGGACCAGGCCGTACTCCAGCACAGATAGAGTATTTACAGTAGATGAAAGAAAATGTTAAGAGACTGAATAAAACAGATATGGTTCTGCATTTCGTAGTTAGCAGAGTAACTTATTTCAGTACGTAGGTTATTATTAAAAAGAATAGTATTCTGGATATCTATGTTTATTGTTTTAACAAGCTTATTTATGTAAATATATTGGAAAAGAAATAGCAGTAATCTAGTACAGGTAGAAGGATTAAGATGATAAGAAAATATCTTAGTAGATAAGATTGTGTATTTATAGACAGTAGATTAATTTTTATTCAAGTTAAATTACTATGGAGGTTAAACTATGTAATGATAGGTTATATTTCTCTGTGTTCACTTAGTAACTAATTGAAATACAGCAGAAAAATCACAGTCGAGTTACAATGTTTACATTTAGATCAGTATAGAAATCAACTACTAATCATATAGTCTATTTTCTAATAATATCAACTAATCTAAGACTAGTAATCACTATAAACTAAATAGGGTTATATTAAAAGTACTTAAATTATAAAGAGCAAACTAAGATACAGAGTCTATGCTTATCTTTTCAAAGAACTCTGATTAAATTCTACCTGTCAGTTTAAGTAAATAAAAACAATGAGAATATGATTTATAACTAATATAAAAATAAATATCTATCTATCTAAAGAACTGTTTTATAATTGTCAAACAGGTTTGTACCTGTAAAGGTAAACTACAGGGTCGAAACCCTAAACAAAATTTATTTTTACAAATAAAAACATTTAAGCTACAATCCATTTACTTGGATTATTTTATCAATAAACAATTAAACTACTATAGACTAGTTACAGTCCTTTCCGAAAATATATGTACAGATACAACTTAAAAATATCCTGTCACAACACACCTGTAATAATATTAATTTAACCGAATTAACAAATAGCAGAATCCTATTATTATTGAATTGAAGAATTCATTTAGACAAGGGTTTCATCCAGGAAAACCGTAGTTTGTTCATTCCGAACAAGTAGGTAATTAATTTTATAAATTATACACTATGACTGGGTTACAGCCTTGAATAATAACAATAATCTATACACAAAATATAATTGACAGTAATATTCTTTATTAACATTCGGTTAGGGAAAACCCTAACTTACATAGAGTCACCATACAGTATCATTGCAAAATGAGACTGAGCTCGAAGAAAAAAACTAATGTATCACTTTGACAAGCTGTAAGGCTGAAAATTTAACTAATTACAACACCCAGCTCAAGGTCAGGACTACCCAACGACATAGCGAGGGTTTGTAAACATAATAGAACCAATAGTTTTCAAAAACAAGAAAACCATTTTTCTAATGGCGAAACTGGACAAGCTTCCAAGCTCGAGGTTTCACCATCGACAACCCTGTTACAAGCAGGGTAAGAACCCATTTGTTGAACCCGGGGCTTATTGGATTGGACCCACAAGTCCTCGAAGGCAGCTAGCATTATCTTTGTCACAGGTTGCAAGAGTAGTCCCAAATTCTTGCAAGAAGAGCACAATACTGTGCATTAATTACAAAACTCTTTTTCTATTAAAAACCTAACTGTAAAAATAACATTACTGTGAGTCGTTCACTTCAGAATGAAAACCAAATATTTACCTTTAATGAAAGAGTATCGAACATTCTAGCGACGAGACTGTCACCAACTACAATTTGTACATACAAAATTTCCAAACCCTACGACGTCGATGGAGCACAACCAACAACAACGAAGCCTTAACTTCTCACAACAGTGTCAGGCCACGGAGAAGGCAAGATGGAGCTACGGACAGGCTGCAAGCCTAGTGCAAATAAAACCAATAAAATCTCACATAGTAAAACCCACGGCTAAGAAGGATTGGCAACAAGACCGAACACCGAAGACTACAGCAACATTAAACCCAAGTTTTGGAGCAAGCTAGAATAGGAAGAACACTCACGGCTGCCATGAAACCTTGCAGAGCAGCCTGAAGGCCAGCATGAACTTTGGAGGGAGAATGACAAAGCGACTAGGGTTGCAATAGTTTTATATCTCCAATACACAGACAGGAGGTGACC
>LPNX010779127.1:0-19646 GCA_001517045.1 Pseudotsuga menziesii | reverse complement strand
TATCGAGCAACCCCACGGAACCCACACCACCTTTACGTCCCTGGCCTCGACCTTCCTCCAGTTCTTCCAGCTACCTGTTCGCTATGACGCAGGCGTCGAGATCCTCCTATCATGCAGACAGAACATGGCTACCCACATCACCGACCACATCCATGAATGGCGGCGACGCCGTAGCCTATGCAAAATCAAGCTAGATGACCGGATCTTCCTAGATTGGTTCCTCAAGTCCCTCCTTCCGCTCATTGCTAAGGATGTGGCAGCTGAACGACCCCAGCGCATAGTTGAGGAAGGAGAAGACACTGGGTCTAGATAAGAAGAAGGTTACTGCTGTCGGGAGATCACTTAGTGTTTTGGGCTTTTACTATTTTGGCGCTAATTCTATCTCTGAGGAAGTTGCAGGGTTTTCTCCATCTATGGTTTCCCCGAGGAAAAACACTGTATTCATTGTCTCTTGTGTTTGAAAACTGTACTTGTTATTCTCTCAGTTAAAGATCCTAAATAATGCTAGCTTAATGTTGGAAAACTAACATGTTATCAGAGCTAACCTGAGAAGAAGACATTGTGCAGCTACGGGAACTAGGGCTTCCTAGTTTGTGGATCTTCCTCCACAGATTTTCAGCAAAAGTAAGGTGGAATAACTCTCCTCCTTAGGGTGCGTCTTTCTGTCGAAGCAGAATCCAATTCTGAGGTTTTTTAGTTTTGGACCCGACACTACTGCCGGAAATTAGGGCTTTTCACAGAAGAGGATTTTTTCAGTGAGCCCAGGCCTGGATTGATCTCCTCCCCAAAATCGAAGTTAGGGATAAATTTCAAGGTATTTGGGTGGACAGTTCTCTGGAAAAGCAAAACCCTAGTTTGCTCCTGATCCAGTACTGTGGGATTTCAGCTTCAAATCCAAATCTAACATCTTGACCTGCTAAGATATAAATCTCTTGTATCTCCATTTGAGGTTCTCAGTTTAAGATGTCTCATCATACCAAGCTTGATGAAAATCTTGAGGGAGCTGATAACTTCCGAGCCTAAAAGTATAGGATCTCCCTGGTCCTAGAAGAAAATGAGTTGGACTCCTACATCCATGATGAGGTTCCAGTTCCAGAGGGAGATGAGGAAAAGGCCTTACACATGAAGAAGATGGTTATGGCAAAGAGGATCATTGCTGATTCTATCAAGGATCACCTTATCCCATAGGTTTCTTCTCTCAAGACACCTAAAGCTATGTTTGATGCCCTAACCAAATTGTTTAAAGGGAATAACATAAACCGGAAGATGACTTTGAGGAATCAACTGAAGAATGTGAAGATTCGGAATGCAGAGACCATCCAGTCTTACTTCACAAGGGTTTCTCAGATCAAGGAACAATTAGAAGCTATAGATGAAGAAGTGGAGAATGCAGAGATTGTGATGACAACTCTGAATGGCCTTCCTAGGTCATGGGATTCATTCATCCAAGGAATCTGTGCTAGAAAGAAGTTAGTCAAATTCAGCAGACTATGGGAAGAATGTTTTCAAGAAGAAGCACGGATAGCAGCTCAAGAAGATTAGATGGGAAGTGAAGATCAAGCTCTCACAGTTCACTCCAAGAAAGGCAGAAGAAGAGCTCATCACCCCAAAGGTAAGGATCCTCATCATAGAGACAACAGTAGAAAGGACCTATCTAGATTAAGATGTTATACATGTGATGAAATAAGACACTTTGCAAAAGACTGTCTTAAGAACAAGGTCCACTCTCATAAGAAGAAGGGGAACAAAAGAAGACATCATGCTCATGCTGCAGAGGATGATGAACCATCCAAGAAAAGAACCAGATATGAAAGTGAAGATTCTTCAAGCGAGGATGAATATGTTTTGATCTTCGCTCTCACAGGTAACACTACTCATGGAAGTGATGATTGGCTTATAGACAGTGGGGCCTCCAAAAATATGACTGGATTCAAGGAATCCTTTGTGAGACTGTCAGAACATGAATCACCTCACAAGGTGAAGCTAGGAGATGACTACCAATATCCAATAAAAGGTACCGGGAATCTTCCTATAAACTAGACTTTGGAAAGTCTCTAACAATGAAGGAAGTATTGTTTGTACCAGGACTCAAGAAGAACCTCCTCTCCATATCTGTACTAGATGCAAAAGGAATGAGGGTTGCATTCATAGATGGTCAAGTCATCATGTGGCCAAGAGGAAAGACTATCGATGATGCGGTGGTGATTGGAGAACAAGAAGGAGGATTGTACAAATTAAAGGGCCATCCAGAACAAGCATTGTTCCATGACACAATAGAGCCAAGTGAACTTTGGCATAGAAGGCTTGCACATGTGCATTACAGAGCACTGCCAATTGCAAGCAAAGCTATTGAAGGTCTTCCGAAATTCCAAGAAAAACATGATGGGGTCTGCAAAGGATGTGCGAAAGGAAAGAATACAAAGAAGACATTTCCTATCAGCGAAAGCAAAGCCAAAGGAATCCTAGAAATCATCCACTCCGATGTATGCGGTCCTATGTCATCAAACTCACTAAGCGGGTATGCATATTATGTTTCTTTTATTGATGATTTTTCTAGGAAGACATGGGTTTACTTCATGAAGAACAAAGACGAAGTATTCAACAAATTCAAGGAATTCAAAGCCTTGATAGAGAACCACACTGAAAAGAAGATCAAGACTTTTCGATTAGACAATGGCGGAGAATTCTCTCCGAATGAATTCAAAGAGCTATGCAAAGAATCAGGGATTAAGAGGGATTTGTCCACTCCTTATAATCCACAATAGAATGGGATTGCGGAACGGAAGAACAGAACTATCATGGAAGCAGCAAGAGCTATGCTTCATGATAAATATTTTCCTATGCATCTTTGGGCTGAAGCTGCCAGAACAACGGTGTATCTACATAACCGTACTCCACATAGAGTACTCGAAAACAAGACTCCTGAAGAAGTCTTCTCTGGCAAGAAACCAGAAGTCAGCCATCTCAGAATATTCGGCTGTCCCGTGTACTTACACATTCCAAAAGAGAAGAGAACAAAATTAGATCCTTCAGGAAAGAAGGGTATATTTGTGGGATACTCTGAAAGCTCGAAGGCTTACATAATATATTTCCCAGGATACAAGAATATTGACATCACCAGGGATGTGACATTTGATGAAGACACAACTTACAACAAATCTAGAAAGAGACCTGCTGAAGAACCTGAAGAAGCAGAAGCACCCAGAATTCATGATACAACCATGAATGAAGAAACTCAAGAAGAAGATTGAGATTTTGAAGAACCACAAAGACCTGTAGATCCACCTCTGGAGAAGAATCCTCATAAGAGGAAACCTACTTGGGTACAATAACTTATCCAAGGTGCACAGAGATATGGGGCTCCAGAAGACCAAATCTTGCTCTAGGTATGTACCTTTACTATGTGATTTCATTGATAAAGAACCTTTCAGTGATGAAGAAGCGACGGAACAGAAAGAATGGAAGGATGCTATGATCGAAGAATATCAATCGATCATGAAGAATGATGTTTGGGATGTTGTTCCAAGACCAGAAGGGAAGTCAGTTGTAACTTCCAAATGGATCTACAAGATAAAACATGCTGCAGACGGTAGCATCAAAAAATATAAGGCAAGATTTGTGGCTCGAGGTTTCTCTNGTTCCAAGACCAGAAGGGAAGTCAGTTGTAACTTCCAAATGGATCTACAAGATAAAACATGCTGCAGACGGTAGCATCAAAAAATATAAGGCAAGATTTGTGGCTCGAGGGTTCTCTCAGAAGGAAGGAATAGATTATGAAGAAACCTTTTCTCTTGTAGCCAGATACACTTCCGTCAGATCAGTACTTGCTCTGGCTGCAGTGATGAAATGGAAAATACACCAGATGGATGTCAAGACTGCTTTCTTGAATGGTGTAGTGGAAAAGGAAGTGTATGTAGAGCAGCCACTCGGTTTTGAGACTCATGACAGGGAGTCTCATGTGTGCAGATTGAAGAAATCCCTGTATGGTTTGAAACAGGTACCCAGGACCTGGTACGACAGAATTGACAGCTTTCTATCTAGTTTGGGCTTTACCAAGAGTAAAGCAGATTCCAACCTTTACTACAAGGTTGAAGATGGCAACCCAGTGATGCTTCTACTATATGTAGATGATCTATTTGTGACAGGTACGGATGGGTTGATTGCTGATACGAAGAGAAAGATTGCTGCTGAGTTCGAAATGAAGGACTTGGGGATGATGCATTACTTTCTAGGTATGGAGGTGTGGCAGAGTACAGATGGAATCTTCCTTGGACAAGGGAAGCATGCAGTAGAGATCCTGAAGAGGTTTGGGATGATGGATTGCAAGGCTATGGCCACACCTATGGCATCGAATCTGAAGCTCTTGAATGATGCTTCATCAGAGTTGGTTGATGCTACGATGTATCGTCAGATGATTGGGTCCTTGATGTACTTGACGAACACGAGACCAAACATTTGCTTTGCTGTGAACACCTTGAGCTAGGTCCTGACAGATCCGAGACATGTTCACTTGATTGCTGTAAAGCATATTCTGAGGTACCTGAAGGGTACATTTGATTATGGGCTCAAGTACGATGTGAATTAGAAGATTAACTTGGAGGGTTATGTTGATTCAGATTGGGCAGGCAATGCCATCGATAGGAGGAGAAATTCAGGGTGTTGTTTCAGTATGGGATCAGGTGTGATCTCTTGGTTTAGTAGGAAGCAATCCTGTGTGGCATTGAGTACAGCTGAAGCAGAGTATGTTGCATCTTGTTCAGCTAGTTGTGAGGCAGTATGGCTAAGGAAGCTACTGTCTGATTTATTTGATCTCCAGTTGGATACTACTTGTATACATTGTGACAACCAGAGTTGCGTGAAGTTGTTAGAGAATCCTGTGTTCCATGACAAGTCGAAGCATATCGAGATCAAGTACCACTATATCAGGGATATGGTGCAGAGGGGAGTAGTGAAGCTCCAGTATGTTGCGATGGAGGAACATATAGCTGATGTATTGACGAAGCCATTGGATAGGCTGAAGTTTGAGTACTTCAGGGAGAAGCTTGGTGTTCTACAGATCAAGGTTTCCTCCAAGGGAAAGTTATGAGACCCATAGCCATTCTAAAATGGTGAGAGGATTGGTTCCTTCCATGGTCAGATGTAAGGGCTGAGCCATTCTGTCATGGTGAGAGGATTGGTTCCTTCCATGTTAGATATGAGTGCTGGCCATTCTGTCAAGCAGGACAGATGTAAGGGAAACTACCATTCTGGGAATGGAGGTACTTGGTCAGTTACCAGGAAAACTCAGTCTAGGACTGAGAAGCCATTCTGATGTGATAGAGGGATGTGTTCCCACTTGATTAGATGTAAGGGCTGAACCATTATATCATGGCTAAAGGATTAGGTTCCTTCCATGTCATATGTGAGTGTTGTCCATTCCGACGAGCAAGTCGGATGTAAGGGCAACTGCCATTCTCTAGGAGAATGGAGGAACCTGTTCAGTTACCAGGTAGCTCAGTCGAGGACTGGGGGCCATTCTGATGTGACTGTAGGATTGATTCCTACAAGATCAGATATGAGTGCAAGCCCTTCCATCATTGTGTGTAGGATGTGTTCCAGCCTGGATGGATGTAAGTGCAGAGCCCTTTCATCATTATGGTAGGATGTGGTTCCAGCCTATATGGAAGTACGAAAATCTTCCATCATTGTGGTAGGATGTGGTTCCAGCCTGGATGAATGTAAGTGCAGAGCTCTTCCATCATTGTGTGCAGGATGTGTTCCACCTTGGATGGAAGTGTGGAAATATTCCAACATTGTGTGCAGGATGTGTTCTAGCCTGGATGGAAGTACGGAAATCTTCCATCATTGTGTACAGGATGTGTTCCAGCCTGGATGGAAGTATGGAACTCTTCCATCATTGTGTGCAGGATGTTTTCCAGCCTGGATGGATATGAGTGCTGTGCCTTTCTGACGAGTAGGTTAGATATAAGTGCTGAAGAAGACCCACATGGAGGCTAGTCCTACAACCAGGATGAAAAAGGGCTGGCTCTGTAGAAATTCCTGTGACGAGAAGAATCATGAGATAGCACCCATGATGATCCAGATTGAGTGATGATGATCTAGCAGTGATGACCCAGATCGAGTGATGATGCAGATCCAGTGATGATGTCCAGTGATGATCTAGATCTAGTGATGATGTCCAGTGATGATCCAGATCGAGTGATGATCCAAATCCAGTGACGATGTCCCATGATGATCTAGATCGAATGATGATCTAGATCTAAATATGAAGATGAATTAAAGATGAAGATGACTTGAATACTAAGAATACTTGAAGATGCACATGACAAGATGATCCAGTTGATACATAGAAGAAGACCAGTGCTGAAAATTGTGTCGAAAAAATACCTTCCTAGTGAAGAGGTAGTGTTGATGTATTTGTAACTTCAGAATGTATTCATCTGTGTATCTTATGTATTGTAACCCGATGTTTATTCTGGGATGTATCTATAATGTAATTGAGTCATGTTGTCATGCCCCAATGTTCCAATCAGGAGGATCAATAATGTAAACAAGTCATGTCAAGTCATTGTGGGTAACCCTCCGATTGTCTAAGGGTTAAAGTCCCCGCAGTTCTGGGGCACTAGGGTTATTAGACTCTCCTAGTAGAGGTAGGCCCTGGTAGGTTTTTAGTTATGTCGGGATTAGTATAAATAGAGAGTTGGAATCTCTATTTAACACACAACTCATACACACTCAAGTGTAGCGCATAGTTGAGGAAGGAGAAGACACTGGGGCTAGATAAGAAGAAGGTTACTGCTGTCGGGAGATCACTTACTGTTTTGGGATTTTACTGTTTTGGTGCTGATTCTATCTTTGAGGAAGTTGTGGGGTTTTCTCCATTTATGGTTTCCCCGAGGAAAAACACTGTGTTCATTGTCTCTTATGTTTGATTACTGTAATTTTTATTCTCTCAGTTAAAGATCCTAAATAATGCTAGCTTAATGTTGAAAAACTAACAAAAAATGATTAGTTTGCATGTATGCATAGCTGTGTGAGTTTTGAAATATTTGCAATGCAATGTCATGTAGGATTCCTTTGTATAAAGTTAAGTGAGTCAACTATGTGAAACAAAATTTATTCCACATGTTGATTTTTGCTAAAATGGAATCCTTGTGACTTGCAACATGTATGTTGATGATGTCTTTCAGTAATGAATGTTGAAATTCCATATGTTTGTGAAATTCAAGTAATAATAAATGTGACATGATGTATGAGGTTAGAGGGACCTGGATCGCTGAAATGCATCATCATTTATTTCCTTCATGTTTAAATCCTATAACTGTGAAAGTAAGAGAGTAGTTGTTGAGAAAAAAGGAATGTATGTGATCGAGTAGAGGTGATGCCTTATGAAGTAACAACTTGATAGGTATGATATAAAGGATGATTTTATAAAAATGATACAAGAATCCCTATGCTTGTGAAATCATGTCTAACTAAATTGCTATAAGAGGAGACTGAGGGGTCAAATCTATGAATTGATGTGGTAAGGTCGAAGTTGGATTGAATCCTTGACCTGAGTATGTGGGTTTGGTATCATGTTGTGATGGAAATGAATTCCAGGGGTGGGGGAGAATTTGAATGATATTTAACAATCCCATGGGGTCAGGGGACCTGAATACTAAGGCATTGGAGGGAAATCTGCAATATCAAATTTCAAAGTGTGGGAACGTTGCAACCGCTAAAACATAAGAATCCCATTGATGCAATAAAGGAGTTGGTGTCTAACATAGGGGAGACCATTGAGGCAAAGATCTCTAATTTCTCTCTCTACCCAGTCCTATATTAACTCTTTATTGATGAGAGGGGTATCCAATGTACAACACTATCATCGTAACTCTCTGATTGTAGTGTGGTGAATTCGATGAGAGATAAGGAAATTTACGAGATGAGGAACAATAACAGTATAATTGACTAGGGTGGAGACATAATAAGACAAGATATGTTGGTGAGTGTGAATCTCATGAATTCCTTTGATCAAAGTGAGGGAGGTTTTTGACACTAGGCATAAATATTTAAATAGTTGCACAAAATTTAACTAGGGGCCAAAGGCAGAAATGCAATCAATAGACTGTATATTAGGTATCACATAGTAATGCCAACCGAGGATGAGTGGGAATCTCATGTGTCAAGGTGAGAGTGATAACAAATGAAGGTGTTGGTAGGTGACATATTGCAAATACTTTGATCAAGGGAGACTGGGGGTTCTATTGCTGGGAACAAAAATAATGGTAGGAAAATATTCCTTCATTTTTGGTGTGTTGGGGTTTTCTTTTTATAAATGAATACAAGAATAAGGGGAATATTTAAAAATGAGAATACATGTGCCCAATGAGTAAACAGTATGAAACACATCCATGTGGTGATGATGACATGATGATGGTGTTTTAATCAGATTGTATGGCCCCATCATGGGTCTTCTCAGAAGTTTATGCTATTGAAGGGAACATAAATGGTCTATTGATCATGGTGGGGATGAGAGGTCATTAAATTGTATCCCGAAAGTGTGCAGGGATACTATGTGTGTGTCTAGAAATACACATCAAGAAAGAAGTATGTGGAATTCTTAGTGAGATACTAGGTTGTTAGATTCATGGGTCTTAGAGTGAGATGGCATGAGAACCATTATACAAGAGGTTGTAATGGCACTCATACCCATGATGATAGAATTCTACTTCCCAACAAATACATGTTAAATTGAAGGCTATGATGCGTATTGTTGGGATAGGATAACCTTAAGGATATTAGTGGGATAACTATTATATGCAATGTTTATGAAGGGAATATGAAACTTATATCTATGGATGAAAAAGAACATGCCCGAACGAAATCATGCACACATGAAACAAATACCATGATGTAAGACTACTCATGATAAGATTCCAATGGTGGAAATGAAATCAACAATGGGTCTTTTTACTTGAGGAAATGGTTGAAAAATAGGGTCCATATGAAGTTATGAGGTGAATAAAACAAATGGCACCATGTTAAAGAGTGCATGATCCTTATTACAATGGTGTTGACATTGCGTCAAATGAATCTATGGAACTCCTAAACAAGTCACTATAATATTTGGGCTTACTGGATATAAATAGGGGTGGGGCCCAGATTTTGAAATTCATTGTTATTGTTTGTGTTTAGATTCCCTAAAGCTTTTAACATTGATTTTGGGAGGTTGGAGTGATATATTTTGATTCAATGATCTCCAGGTTAGTCTTAAAAATTTCATTTCATTTTTGTCAGATTTTTTTTTATTATTATCGAGGGAGGCATTGATCCATACTTAATCCCACAAGAGTTTCCACTCAATAATTTAGGTTTCAAAGGAATTTCCATGTGAAATAGTACGTAAATTCCCTCAACCATCACACTTGGTGCGAAACATTTGACATTAGAGGAAATTTGGGGTCTAAAATGGGCCTTATAAGAAAACGAGCCATTGATGCATTGGAATTCAAGAACAAATAGAATTTCAAGAAAATGAATCAACCGTAATGGTTGAATTGGCATATTTGTCATAAAAAAACTACTTTTTTTGTATTTTCAACTTATCTCCCTGTGGTTTTACTCAAATTTCAAGCGGGAGAAAATGTTGGATGTGGAATTCAATTCAACATCAAATGAGTACTCACACTGCATACTTTTGATGGACACCACCCCACGAAAAATGAGAAAAACCACAAAAAGGTTTTGTTTTCAAGTAACACATTTTTTTAATGTATTTCTCATTTTTTGTGGGATAGGGTCCATCAAAAGTATGTAATGTGGCAACTTGTTAGATGCATAATTGAATTCCACATCCAAGGAGTGATCCCACTCAAAATTTGAGTAAGAAAACAGGGAGATAAGTTGAAAATACAAAAACAATAAGTAGTTTTTTTGTCTTTACTTTCAAAATTATAATATTAATTTATTAATTTAACTATTATTTTATTATTTTCCTTAGCAGACCCATTTTAGACCTCAAATTTCCTCCAATGTCTTCAATCCATGCGTCTAAACAATGCGATTGTTTGTATGACCAATTGTGGGGCTGTGTGGGCGAGGTGCACATTTCACGAGTCGAAAGTCCATGCAGAAATATTGCTTATATTTGTGTGTCACCCAAGATGAAGGAATTGATGAAATTAACCTTATCATTTTCTTATGGATAATAGGGGTTGGAAAATTCATATATGAGTCCTATAAATAAGGATAAGTCTTTGAAAATGAGTTTTGTTGCAAGACACTAACTACTTGGGAACACCAAAGCATGAAATGATGTGAAGAAAAAGTGTGTAGTAGTTGTGCTAGTGTTGTTGAAGGTGGGAATTTCCTCATCCCACTTGTTAAAGTAGTCAATTGTGACGATAATATACTTATATCCATTGGTATATGTTGTCCTGCATTCCATGAATTCGATCCCCCGTTTGCAAAAGGGATCGGTAGTGATAACAAGATGCAATGGAGCCAAAGGGGCTCGTGTTTTTTGGGAGAATATTTGATAGTTTTCAGTTTGTTTGATAGCATGAATACATTCACTGAAGGGTGAATTCCAAAATTAGATAATGTACAAAATTTTCTGAGTGGTGGCCGCTCTCTATAAATGGACACTGCATGCGCCATTGTGATAGAATTTTAGGACTTTCTCAACCTCATCATGGGATAAGCACCATTGCAAAATAGTGTCAGTCCCTTGTCAGTAGAGAACCTCTCCAATAAGAAGATAAGTAGGAGCTTGGTGGTGTATGTAATGATGATCATCACGTGAGAGATGATAACCAAAAACAAATTACGGAGGTAAGTGAGAATATCATCATACCATGAGTCTTTATCTAATTGGGTGAAGAGGTGCTCGTTAGGAAATGGATCATCTAAAGGGAGGCATGCTGCAAGAACATGTAGGAAAGTGATGAATTTGGAAAGGGACAAAGCCTTCTTAATTTCGGGAGTCACAAACTCAAGATTGAATTCCTAAAGAATAATGACCAAGTGAGAAAACTAAGCATTAATGAGGTGTCAACTTAGTATGTATTACATTGTGTTTGAATTTGTGATGACCTTAACCGTGCACAACAAAATCTATTGGAAAATTTTTTGAACTAAAAAGATCACATCCAAGTCCAACTTCACATCATAGTTGTAATTTAATGGTGGTTTAGATAGTGTTTTAATAATATAGTAGATGATGTGTTGACAATGATCCTTTCCTATATGAACCAAGACCCCAACAATAAAAAGGGGGATACCTAAATGTAAATGGTAATTTGTGAAGTTAGGAGGAGAGATCAAAGGGGAAAATGTGAGTGCCTTCTTTAATTCCTCAAATGATTGTTGTGCTTGGTCGTTCCATCAAAATATGATGTCCTTTTGTGCAAGAATCTCTTCACTCGTGTAGCATAATCAAGGACAAAGCGACGAAGAAGGTTTTATTTTCCTTGAGATTTGGATCTGATGTTGTGTCTTTTTTTTGGGAGGGGGGGCAGTTTGAAATGGATTCATCTTTCAAAGGATCAATTGTAATCCCTTGTTAATATAGAATGATCCACATAAAATTTCCTAGTGTGATGCAAAAGACACACTTTAGGGGGATCAAGCATATGTTGTACTTTCGACATTGCAAAAATATGGTGCGAAGGTGAACAACATAACATGATAAGAAAATGTTCCCCATTGCGTGGTGAAGGTGGTTGTATACTAATCCTTCCAGTGGATTTGGATTTAATTGTATCTGGAGAATATGTCCATAAATGATAGGACTTCATGTCCTATGCAAGCATTGATGACTTGGTCGATGAAGGGAGTTGGGAAATTGTCTTTGAGACAAGCTGAATTTAAGCCTCTAAAGGCCATGCATGCCCAAATATTTATTATCATTATCCCAAAACTCTTGGAACAATGATTTATAATATATGACTTCCTATTGAGAATAGTAGGTTAGTGTGACAAAATTTTTGACCTTGATGGTTGGTGAAATGTTGGGTAATATGAGCCAAGGGATGGGCATTGTTAGGAATAGGATCGAGAGCAATAAATAAACAAAATGAATGTGGAAATAAATTAGATAAGAATAAATACAAGAGAGCCATCGATATACATTGTTCACCCAATATGGGCTACGCCCATGGAGAAACACCTAGACCTTTATTGATTTCTTCCAACAAAATGAAGGGATAAAACCTACAACACGTTCACTGCAACCTCCTCTTCACTTTCTCACATTATCCTTTTTAACAACATAGTTGTAATACAATGCCATCATAAAAAGGGTTTCCTTCTAGGGAAAAAAAGCACCAACATAAATTCTACCATCAAATCAATGACCTAATGATGAATGGTCTAGATTGAATACAAATTACAATATTTTACNCCCCCCCCCCCCCCCTTTTCATTAGTAATTAGAATCCAAACATGGTTGGCATAACAGAACTTTGAATAAGGAATATAACCAGGCTCCATGACCAACAATCTCCCACTTGGGGATTGATCACAACAAATCCACCACTACTACACTTGTTGGACTATGCTTCAACTTTGGACCCAAAAAATTTCTCATCTTCATCGTCGTGATTTAAGGCCAACTAAAACTGAGAAGGAACTCAATTTATCCCTAGTGACTTCCTTTGTTAACATGTATGCATGATTTTGGCTAGTGTGTACCTTTTACAACTTCAATTGTCCATTTTCCTAAAATAATCATATGAAATGGTGCCTAAGTTGTATATATTTAGTCTTAGAATGGAAAGTTGAGTTCTTTTCAAGATGAATGACACTCTGGTTGTCACTTTACAACTTGTTATTCTCCTTCTTCTTTCATAATTCCTCCATAAACTTATGTAGCCAAAGCATCTCTTTACTAGCTTATATGACAACAACATTGTCTAATTCCATTATTGAAAGTGCAACAACATATTCTGCTTCTGTTGTTGAAAGTGCAACAACCTTTTGCAGTTTTGAAATCCATCTTATTGTTATTCCACGTATAGTAAAAACATACCATGCGGTTCTCTTCTTGATATTTGTACCACCTACCATATTTGAATTAACATATACATTTAGAACAATGTTTGAACCTCCAAAAAATAATCCTAAGTAGTAGTACCTCTGAAATACCTGAGAATACATATTATTGTTCCAATTCCATTTACTTAGAATTCCATATACTTTCTCACAACTCCCACTACATGCGCAATATCTTGTCTTGATCACACCATTGCATACATCAAGATACCATCTAAAGATGACGACATAACCTTTGACATGTATTATATATGATCCTATGTATCAGGACACATATCCTTAGTCGGTTTCAAATGGATGCCCAAAGGTGTACTAACATATTTTCCATCCTGCATTCTAAGTCTTTCCAACACCATCTCTATGTAATCACTTTGAGACAATGTTAATTTGTGAATTGTATTGTCTCTTGTTATTCTCATACCAAGGATTTGATTTGTAGCAACAAAATATTTCATTGCGAATGAATTAGCTAATTTTATTTTTAATGCATTTATATCTTGCATGTCATAGCTTGCAACAAGCATGTCATCTACATACAATAACAAGCTAATATAATTCCATTATCTAGTCTCTTAAAATAAACATAGTGGTTAGAATGACCTCTACCATAATCTTGTTATATCATAACCTGTCAAAATTCAAATACCACTACCTGGAGCTTCCTTTAGGCCATATAATATCTTCTTCAACCTGCATACTAATTTATCCTTCCCTTTTATCTCATACCCTTATGGTTGTTGTATATAAATCTCTTCTTCTAAATTCCCATGATAAAAGTAATCTTTACATCTAAATGTTCAATATGAAAATATTTTATTGCCACTAGAATTAAAATAGTTCTAATTGAAGTCATTTTAATAACACGAGAAAATATCTCATCAAAATCTATACCTTTCTTCTGTGCAGCCCCCTTTACAAATATAAACCCATTTATTACACAACACTCTTTTACCTGAAATCAACCGAACCATGTCCTAAGTCTATTTTTGTGTTAAGGAGTCCATCTCCTCTTTCATGCCTTGCTCCCACTTCTTTCTGGTTTCCAACTTGTATTGCTTCTCCGTAACTTTATGGTTCACCAGAATCAGTCCACAATAAATAATAAAGTGAAGCAGAATATCATTTAGAGGGTCTACTTAACATTTTACATATTATAACAACTCTTGCATGAGTTTGATGTATTTGTTGTTTTTCTTCTTGTTGAACATTTTGATTTTCTAGCAACTTTGGAAATTATTTTTCTGTGATTTCATCAAGTACTGTGTATTCAGTGTTTGTTTTTCATGTTTATTTCCTTGCAATTTATATTTGTACATGACCTTATCATCGAATACCATATCTCTAATCCTAATGATTTTGTGATTTTCATAATCCCATAAGTGATAACCAAAATAATTAACTATGTAAACAATAAAAGTACACTTATTTTTTTATTATTCAAGATTTGTTCTATTTTGTCTATCAATATGGACAAATGCTTCGCAACCAAAAGTCTTCGTAAATGAGTAGTTTATCTTTTTACCTGTCCAAACCTCCTCTAAAAATCCACCATCCAAGGAACCTGAAGGCCCCCTATTTATTAATTAAACAACAGTGTCCACAACATCTACCCAAAATTTTAAGGGTAGTCATGCATGCAATCTCATACCCCTTGCATGCTCCATGATTCTCTTGTTCATCCTTTCTAATACACAATTTTCTTATGCTATTACTAGAACCGTCTTCTCTCTATGCCAATCCCATGGTATGAACAGTAGCTATCAAACTCCCTTTTGTAGTATTTTCCTCCATTATCTAATCTTAGACACTTTAACGTATTTATTGTCTCATTCTCAACCAAGCCCTTTCATTTCTTAAAAGTATTAAAGTCGTCATTTTTTTTAATGCAATAAGCCCAAGTTTTCCTAGTTGCATCATCAGTAAAAGTAACATAATAATGAGAGCCACCAAGTGATAATACATGAACTGATCCCCATACATTTGTATGCACAAAATCTTAATTTTCACTCGCATTTTTCTTCCCAACTCTATGAGATTTGACTCCCTTATATTTCCGATAAACATGATGCTCACGTATCCAATTCAACCTACTTCAAATATGGCAACAAATTCCTTGAGTGGAGATGTTGCATTCCCTTCTCACTCATGTTTCAAATAATATTATTCCATAATGTTCTAATTTCTCCTATAGAATCTAAAGCAATAGAAGAGTCAGCATTACCAATACATAGGTATAATGTATCTACCTTCTCTCCTTTTGCTATTATCAACGACTCTTCAGTAACCTTCCACAAATTTTCTTTAAATGTAGATATACAACATTCACTTCCCAAATGCCATGTTGGAATTATATTTCTTTTCAAATCAGGAATGTGCCTTAGTTTTAGAACCATTGGTTTTTATTCTATAATTTTCATTGTATCTTACGATTTCCAACAATTTTACATGGTTGATCATCACCTAAATAAATCTATCCAAAATCACTTTGAACATAGTCTTGAAAATATTTCATATGGGGTGTGGCATGAAATGAAGACCCTGAGTCTAACACCCAAGAATCAGTAATATTATCTAATGAAAGGATTAAATCATGTTGCAACACATCACATACTGCATTTTCTTCTCGATTTTTCTCATGTTGTCCAATGTCCATCTCATTGTTTTCCTTTTCGAGACCAATAATCCTTCTTCAAGTGTCCTTCCTTCATGCAATGCCAACACTCCAACTTACCTCTCAATTTGGATCTTCGCTTCTTAGAAATCCCTGGGCCATTTTTTCTCTCCCTTCGTCTTCTCCTATTCTCCATAGTCAAATCATTACATGTTGTCCCACATGTGCTTTTCTGTCGCATTTCCTCACTAAGGATAACACTAACAACATCATAAAACTTTAAAGTGCTTGACCCAAAGACAAACTTACTCACAACCATGACCAAAGCATTCCATATTTCTAGCAATGAGCACAAAATCAAAAGATCTTTAACCCCATCATCAAATTTTACTCCTATAGAATTTAATTGATCAGTGACCGTGTTATACTCATTTATATGATCAACAGAAAACCCACCTTCTAACACTTCGTATTAAATAAATTCTTAATAAGAAATACATTGTTGGAGGCTGAGGGATTTTCATATATTTTAGTCAATTCCTTCATTAGATTATCCATTGTTTTTTCTTTTGAAATGTTGAAAGCCACAAATGATGTCAAGCACAATCATTTTGTTCTGAATGTCTTTCTGTAAAGAACTTACCATTTTTCATCCTTCATAGTTGCTGACTTTTTTTCTTTCCACATCATCACGGGAAAAGATCATTCTAATGTAGATAGTGACTCATTTTCATATTCCATAAATATTAGTTTTGGTCATTAAACTTTTCAACCATGAACTTACCTTCTTCAACCATTTCTCCCACTCAAATTAGGAATATCTCCTTTTCTACGATTTCATCATCCAAATAGACCTTCGACCTTAATATTAGTTCTTAGAAATAGGATTGCCAAGAAATTAAAAAAAAAATGAATGTAAAAATCAAACATAAAATAATAGAATATAGGAGAGACACTTACATACATGGTTCACCTGATATGGGCTACATCCATGAAAAAACAATCAATCCTTTCTTTAATTTGTTTAGAAAAATGAAGGGATGAAATTTATAGCACATATGTTGCAACCTCCTTTTCACTTTCTCGATGTCTCCTCTCTCAAAATACATAGTTATAATACAATGCCCTCATAAAAATAGGGTTGTCTTCTAGGGAAAAAAATCCCCAACGTAAATTCTATTGTCAAATCTGCGACTTAATAATGTATGATCCAAATTGATTACAAAATTACAATATTTTATGAGGTATTTTTCCAGAAATAACCTCTTCAAGGCTGCTACTACCAATCCCCTGCCAAGGGGGGATCCAAATAGTGTCACCACCTGTCTGGACCCCTTGATGACATTAGCGGGGGCACGGGATCCCCCCATCAAGAACTAGGTTCCAAGCATGACTAAACAAGACCTATGAATCTAGAAGATAATTATCTCCATAACTAATAGGCATATATGGATAAATGTATATGATATGACCCCTAGGATAGAATATATGGGGTTAAATTTATATGATATGACACCAATGGGGGCATATGTGGGCTAAATGTATATTTAAAGAACTAAATGTATGTGTAGTAGTGGTCAACCTAATGAAGGGGCCTCGTGTGCAATGAGTGAATATGTAGATATAGAGGTAATGTAATCATTGTTGAAGGAACATGTGAAATGATTATATGAATGTCTTGGCATATTTGTATAAGGATCTCCTATTCTTTAAGGATTTATTATGTAAATTATATTCCTTATCTATATTGTAGTTGTGCACAATGTTTACAATTCTATGCATGGTGTGTACTCTTATCTCTTATGATAATTTAAGTATTTGGATCATAACATTGGCCATGTTACTTTCCTCAAAAGCATACAACGTTGGAATGGGTTTTTAGAGCCAATCGACATAGTCGTTTGGGATAAATTGTCGGTTCAACGACTTATTTCTTGGCCACCTTGTTTTGAGGCACAAAGTAGGAACAATGATGCATATTCATCCCAAGGTATCACAAGGGTGGTCATTGATTCCACGATGTCTTTGTCTAAAAAAAGAGTTGATAACGGAATTTATTAAGAGTGTTGACTCTTGATAATGTAGGATTGGAATATGAGTGATACCATTGGGAACATCATATATATATATGATGCATTTATTGAAATAGACACTTCCATGGAGTTGGAGACTATATGAGATGGATAAATCTTGGCCCCATCAATTAGCGATGCATATCGATGATAACATATGGTCATGAGTCATAGACGTGGGTAATGAGGAGATGTACAACATCTCAAAATAACCTATCATGTTAGGTGATGGAGACAAGATATCTTACTAGGTTGAGACAAGGGGATTCACTAGAGGAGGAGAGATGTTGTGAGGTTCCCTTAATTGTTCAAGGCAATACTTGTTTTTCTTATACAATGGTACATTCGAATGAGAACCGTGTCAACAAACCACAAAGCTAACATGGGTGAGTGGGTTGTAATGTGATCAATGTGTGAGAAGGAGAGGGTGAATACATATCTGCTTTCTTAGAGGGATCAATATCCATATATGGGGGTAAGAAATGATCGCTTTCTTCACATATTGAAAATGGTTTCATCATAGATGTCTGGATTGTCATAAAAAAAAAGTTGACAGAAGTAGACTTAGAGGGGGCGGTCTGTGATCCATTTTTTGGGGTCATGGATTGATGCATAGAATCGAGAGTGGATAAAAAATGTGAGAGGTCTAGGAAATGGTGAGTGTAGTGACCAAATTGTGAAGGCATTGTGCATTTAACATTCATGTGTGCATTGATTTTTATTTAGTTTGAGGCAATATGTTATTTAGGGTTTTTGTTAGGGTGCAACTTGTAGTAAGTAAGTTGGAATAGGGTGACCACTTTCCCATTGTGGGGGGGATATCATGGTGTGAAAGACGGAGGAGGTGACTGTTAACACCTGTATTTTACAAAAAAAATATGCAAGACCGATGGGAGGTAAGATTTTGTTGATTAAATATTTTGGGCTAAGGATGTAGTACAAAAGGGGGGGCTTGATAATCTAAAGAGTAGCCTAGTCGGAAAAAGTCCTGAACCATGGTCTAACGGAGAAGCAAATCGATGGTTTATGTCCTTTCCGCCATCCAGAACATGCAAACAAGATAAGGGACTTTCGGGCCTCTAACAGCCTGCACACATCAAAGGTTTTAACATTGCTCTACGGCCCATGTCGAATTCGCTGGCTGGAAGTGCAAGGTGAATAAGGAAATGATGGATCAGCGGAATCGCATATAGTCCTCCTGATCCTACGGACGAGGATTGAAAAACAGCATTGATCGACGGGCGTGTTGGTTTCCGGAAAGGTAACATGCACGCGCGATAACCTTTAGACCACCCCGCGGAAATGGATACGTGCTGCTCGATCCGACGGTTGGAGATCGCAGGAGGGTGGATCGACGACGGAAAATGATTCCGGGTTGGAGACTTGCGCACCCGATAAACCCCCAGCACCCGGCGGAATATGGTACGTGGCGCAAGATCGGACGGCTGTTGAACGCTTGGCATCCCATCGACGGTCGAGAAGGATTCCGGAAGAAGAACTAGCGCAGAGGATAATTCCGGATTACCCGGCGGAATCCGGGACGCGGCACTTGATCTGACGGTGTAGGAACGACGGCAGATCACATCAACGGACGAGGGTGATTCCGCTGAGCAAAGTTGCTCGGCGGATTAAGATGGAAGAGCCCAGCAGAATCGGTAGGCGAAGCACGATCCGACGTCCCACCCGCGAAGGCAAAACTGATCGACGGCTGCAGATGACTTCGGAGCCCGAAGTTGCACGACGGTTAAAGTAAGGAGGCCCAGCGGAAAGGGACATGTGGCATGTGATCCAAAGGCCAGGAATTCACGCAGAAGAGATCGATGGTCAGAAATGAACCCGGAAAAGAAAGATGCGCGAGGGTTAGAGACAAGTAGTGGTTGCGGACATAAATGCCTCCCACGTGTCAAATCCGGATGGTCCTATAA